>ML781053.1:988293-1020647 GCA_009831015.1 Picea engelmannii
TTGTACTTGAACATTTAAGTGGGGTAAAAGGAGGTTGCCCCCTCGAAGAGGCTTATTATCTGAAATTATCTCTTTTTCAAGGCGTTGAGTACTTTTCCTGAGGTTTTTCTATGCTATATTGATGTTTGGTTCTTAACAGTTAGAAGAGGAACTGTATGTCTAAACAACAAGAAAATCATGGCTAAAAATGTCTTATTGGTTGAGGAAATGGAACATAACTTATTGAGTGTAAGTCAAACCTGTGATAAAGGTCTCTTTATGATTTTTTCTTCAAAAGGATGTCAAATCAGGGATATAAAATCAAGTAAACTAGTTGGAACAACCACAAGAACTTCAACCAAAACTTACATACTAGATGAAGAAAAAGAAAAATGTTATCTTGGGAGTGAAGATGAAATTTGGTTGTGGCACAAAAGACTTGGACACATTAACTTTGAAAATCTAATTCAGTTGAATAAAAAGGAAGCAATAAGAGATTTACTTGTCATAAAGGATCTTTCAAGTTCTGTCTGCAAGCAATGCCAACATGGTAAGCAAACTAGATTTAAATTCAAAACCAAAGAACATTTAACAACTAAACCATTGGAAATAATACATGTTGATGTCTGTGGACCTATGAGAATAGAAGGGTTAAAAGGAGAAATTTATTTTCTACTATTTGTGGATGACTTTACTAGAATGACATGGATGTTTTTATTGAAAAGGAAATCTGAAACTTTTAGCTGTTTTCAAATCTTCAAGGAGTCAACTGAAAATGAATGTGACATGAAAATTAAATGTTTAAGATCAAATAATGGAGGGGAATTTGTGTCTAAAGAATTCAACAGATACTGTGATGAAAATGGGATAAGAAGATATTTTTTTGTTACTGAAACACCTCAACAAAATGGAGTGGTTGAAAGAAAAAATAGGACTGTTATGGAGATGGCTAGAACTATGCTCAATGAATCTAAACTAAGTAATATACTATGGACTCAAGTTGTTCATACTGCTATTCACATTTTGAATAGAAGCTTTCTAAGAAACAATCATTTTAAGACACCCTATCAGTTATGGAAAGGCAGACCAGCTAGTGTTAAACATTTCAGAATTTTTGGCAGTAAATGTTATATCAAAAGAGTTGACAAGAATTTGGGTAAGTTGGAATCTAGAACAGATGAAGGTATTTCAGTTGGGTATTCATTTTCAAGGAAAGCTTATAAATGTTACAAATTCAGATTGAACAAAATAGTTGAAGCCATAGATGTGAAATTTGATGAGTCCTCATTTTTGAAGTCTAAATCTAAACAAAAGATTCATCAAATATATGAGATAGATGACAAGCATAAAATGAATGATGAGGTAAGTGAAACAGAAGAAACTAAGGCTCCTGACATTGAACAATTAATTCCTACTTTGACACAGGGCACAACTCCATCCAAAAGCATGACTCCATCAAAGACTCCAAACAAGAGAATACAAAAAAATCACCCTAAAGAACAGATAATTGGTGACATAAATGCAGGTGTTGGAACAAGAAGCAGAAGGCAAGAATCCACCTCAACTCATGAACGGGTATCTTTACTTTCTCTAATTGAACCCAAAAATATTGAAGAAGCAATTAAATATGAGTACTGGATGAAAGCAATGAATGAAGAACTTAGTCAAATAGAAAAGAATAAGACATGGGAATTGGTTTCTAGACCTTCGAATAAGAATGTCATAGGGGCTAAATGGGTTTTCAGAAATAAGATAGATGAAGAAGGTAAAATAACTAGAAACAAGGCTAGATTGGTTTGTAAAGGGTATGCACAAGTAGAAGGAATAGATTTTGGAGAAACTTTTTCTCCTATTGCAAGAATGGAATCCATTAGACTGATTCTAGATTATGCCAGTTCTAAACACATTAAAGTTTACCAAATGGATGTAACGTCTACATTTTTAAATGGTGATTTAGAGGAAGAAGTATATATGGAACAACTAGATGGTTTTTAGGTACAAGAAGCAGAACAGTATGTTTACGGGTTGAAAAAGGCATTATGTGGCCTGAAGCAAGCACCAAGGACTTGGTATTTCAAACTTGACAATTACTTGAGGTAGCAAGGATTCAGGAAAGGTAACACTGATAGTAATCTATACACTAAATAGGAAAATGATAGCTTGATCATTGTTGAGATATATGTAGATGATATCATTTTTGGTAGTGATGATAATAGGCTCAATAAGCAGTTTGTTGAAAATATGCAGAAAGAGTTTGAGATGTCCATGCTAGGAGAAATGAAGTTTTTCTTAGGCTTGCAAATCACTCAATCTAATAAAGGTATTTCCATTTCTCAAACCAAGTATATCAATGAAATTCTTAAGAAATTTCAGATGGAATATTCTAAACCAGTTGGCACTCCCATGGTTACTGGTTGTAAATTAAGTAAGTTTGATGATACTAAAGATGTTGATCAGACAGTATACAGATCTATGATTGGTAGTGTTCTTTATGCTACAACTACAAGACCTGATATTATGCATGCAGTTTGTCAAGTTGGCAGGTTTCAGGCTTCACCAAAAACTTCTCATCTACTTGCAGTCAAAAGAATTTTCAGATATCTTAAGGGGACAACAGAGTATGGTTTATGGTATCCTACAGGTAATCAGCTTGATTTATATGCTTTCACTGATGCTGATTGGGCAGGTTGTGTTGATGACAGGAAGGGTAATAGTGGAGAAACATTTTTTCTTGGAGGATGTCTTGTAAGTTGGTCAAGTAAAAAACAATCAGTAGTGTCTCTGTCTACTGCTGAAGAAGAATACATTGCAGCTGCAACTTGTTGCACTCAGGTTCTATGGATGAAACAGATGCTGGAAGATATACATATTCATTATAATGAACCTATACCTATATTTTGTGATAATACCAGTGCAATTAGTATTTCTAAAAATCCTGTTATGCATTCCAAAACAAAGCATATTCCCATTAAATTTCATTTTCTAAGAGAGCAGGTTATGTCTAAAGTTATTAAAGTGGAATATGTTGGCACAAAGGATCATATAGAAGATGTATTTACTAAACCTTTATCTAAAATGAAATTTGAAAGTTTTAGGGATCAGTTGGAGGTTTACCCTCTGTAATTTCATTTCATTCTCAAAGATTGCATGGGCTTCATTATAAAATCAAACTGCACAGGTTTATTGACTATTATTGATAGGGGGAGTTGTTGCTGAAATGATACATCTTTGCAAGTGATTTTATTTTCTCAAGAGGAGTATGGTTGATTCCTTTGCCAGAGATGTCAAAAGGGGGAGAAGAGATTTAAAGTTTTTAATCAATGCCAAAGGGGGAGTTTGTTGGTAGGGCTTGCAGTTTGCACAGGGAAGTTTGCACAGGGCAGTTTGCACAGTTTTCACAGTAGGGAAGTTTGCACAGGACTTGGTTTTTGTCATTAATGTCAAAATTTAAAATTCCATAGGGGGAGTTTGTTGGTCAGTTTGCATAGGCACTGTGGATCAGTTTTCACATGCACGGTGGTTCCTAATTTGGAGATCAACATGCCTCTTGACATACCGAAACACAAAACTGCGAAGAACCTAGGAGGTGAGCCTTTGGTTATAACTTGAGGTCACATGTGAAACGAGCCTTGGAAGAGGAGTTAACACCCTTAGCTTGAATTTTGGAAATCAGAGATTGACCAGCACATGACATGTCATCCTAAGTAACGTCACTATGATAAGTCACTCCGAGAATTTCTATTTCAGGATTTTTGCATGGTAAGCAAAAACTCCAACATCACGAAGTCCCGAATGCTGAAATATTGAAAGGGACACATGTACGATAATTTCGAGGATCACGACTTGGAGTATTGAAACATTTCATTACAGAAACACTGAAATGTCAAAATGCCAAAATGACAAAATGCTAAAAGATGAAATGCTGAAAGGGACTATTGTGAGTATCGAAAACCCCAAAGGAAAAATGTTGAAATCCCGTCAGCCGTTAGATTAAGAAAAGAAGGGATCAGATTATGAAGTTTTGTGGACCATTGATCAAGATCCATTTCAGGGATCGCGACTTGGAGTGTCGAGACATTTCATCGCAAGAATGATGAAATGACGATATGCAAAACGCTGAAATGCCGAAATGCCGAAATGCAAAACACATTTTAGTTAAGCCTGTGGTCATAGCGAATGGGCATATGGTTTAAGCACAAGTGTCTTGCCGAAGAGCTCGAAGGTTATTCTATGCTGAGACAAAAAAAATGTATGATCATCAAATGGTGCTGGTTAAATATTTAAACTGATCGTGTGGCTACTGTTCTTCTTGAGGCCTTGACCAATAATAATTACTATAAGGTATTTATTCATTTATTGTAACTGAATCTTCAAAGCCTGAGGGTTCGAGTGTATTCTCTGAATGTGCAGGTTAGAAATAAGTTAAATTGGGTGAGATGAATGTGGGTTTGTATGGAATTAATGGTACAGTCGTAGCTCTGAGGTAAAATTCATTTCCGTAAATGAATATAAAACTGAAATAAAATCATACAGGGACAGTGAGAAGAAATGATGAAGATATAGTAGAGATCAAGGGGAGAAGAATGGATTTTGATATGATTATATAAACAGAGAGGACTTCAATGATGAATCCTTTTCCAGAGAAGATAAAGAGTTGGTTTGCAGGTTCTTAGTGACAGAGAAGTATTTCGGGGTGGTAGAGAGGAGCAAGGGGAGACTATAAAAGTCTCTTGTACAAGTTGGTGCTTGTACATCTAGGAGTTGTAGCTTCCATTTAGTAGGTGCTGAAGAAATAGAGGTAGCAGCCTCATCTGGGTTGTATCTCAGATAAAATAATAATGTAAAGAGGAGTTGGAGCTTGCCTTTCATTCATAGGAAGAAGAGGTTTTTCCCTTTTGGGTTTCCTCATGAAAAATCACTGTGTCACTATTTCATTTATGTGATTGTATATTTATTGGTTAAATGTATTACTGCAAGTTAAATGTTAAAGGAATGATTTATTGATTAATAAGTAATATTCTTATAAAATGAAATAAATTTTATACAACTGATTCACCCCCCCCCCCCTCTCAGTTGACTTGTACAACAGTGTCTCTCTTATGAATTTTCTTTGAGGTGTAAAGATGGATTCTTGATGTCTTGCTTTCTTTGTTATTTTGAAAGTTTCCTTGCTTTGTGTAGATGGTCAACTTGCAATGTTACTTCCACCTTTTGAGAAGGAAGCACTTACCTCATGCTTCTTAGAAGTTCTAGCTTCAAGATGTATAACTTCTTTGTTGTATCCAAAACCTGATTTATCATTTGGAGATCTTTGGCTATCTAGGATCTCATCCAAGATTGTTGATTTGTTCATGAACTTTATATGAGTGTTTGAATTCTCTACTTTCTCTCTAAGATCAACAACTTCAACTTCCAACTTATGGCATGACTTGTCCTTTTTTATTTACTTGATTCTTCAATAGTTCTTCTCTTCTTTTGGCTTCTTAAATTTTTTTCTTAAGATTGACATTAATTTCAAGACTTTTTCTAAGCTCATCATCTACCTTATTCTTTTCTTATATTTCATTCTTTAGTCTTTTGATCTCTTCTTCTTTTTCTTCTAATTGAGTCTTTTTTACTTTATTCTTATTCTTTGAGCATTTTATTTAGTGCCATGGTATATCTTGGGTACTTTTCTATGACTTCCTTGGTGTATTTTTCAAGATACTCAAAATAAATTGAGTAATGTCCTATTTCACTACTAACATCATCTAACTCAGATAAAACTTTATCTTTAAGATTCAACAAATCTTCCTCTTCAACTATAGAATCAATTTCATCTGATTCTACAAAAACTACTTCTAGATTTTCTTCTTCACTTGTAGAGAAACACTCAACATCATCACACTTAGAATTATTGCAATCACAAGATTTTGGAGAGTCTTTACCTTCACTTTTCTTTATGGAATTGTCTTCAATGTATTCCCTTTTTTCTTGATATGTCTTCTTTAGCTTCAGCCATAGATCCTTGGCAGAAGTACATTGTCCAATGCTTTCTTTGACAGAACTTGAGAGTCCATTGAAAATGGTCTTGAGAGACAATGCATCATTATTATTTTATTCTTTTGAGCTGCAAACTTTGACTTATTATTCAAGGGAAATGATCCACCAATAGGTTCTTTCCAAACACTTGCTCCTTTTTCTTTCAAATACCCTTTCATTTATATTCTCCAAGTTGAATAATTTTTCTCATCAAACATTGGAACCTAATCATCCATTTGTGTGTCCATGGATCTCCTCCAAGCTTGTTAAGGCTTAGAGTGAAGGCTTTCTCTAATTCCAATTGTTGGACACATCGATCACACTAAAAGAGGGGGGTGAATAAGTGTAAGGGATATTTTTACACTTCTCAAAAAAAATTATTTATCAATCACCATTCACAACATCATTACTTATTACTTCCATTCATAGTTACTTTCTTGCATGTGAATATATCTTAGTGGCATACATTAACAATAAATTTCTATGCACCATCGCAATAAATAACACAAGGAACACCAATTACATGTATAATTTTCTTTTTTATTACGGACTACAATCCTTGGGTTTTATCAACACCAACTTAAATAGACCACCAACTCCAAGAGAGAACCAACTCTCAATGAAGGACCCATCCTGTGTATCATAGAACCAACCAATATGTGAGGAACCCAACCCGCAAGTATAGGACCTAGCTTGTATAAAGAAATAAGTCTATCAAATTGTACCAACAATCTATACCAATACAATTGCATCAACTATGCGCAACCTATCACAACAACTTGTCAGCTCAACTTTTCTCATAAATATCATCATCAAAATCTGATATGTAACTCTGTAACATACCTGGTGTATGTGATCACATACCTGCAAACCTTTCTTAACTTCAACAACAAGAAACTAGCATTTTCATCAAACTTTACTTTAGTCTCACATGACTAATTTTGGATTAGTTAACAATCCTAACTTGCAACAATCATAATTATGTTCTTGTATGAATAAAGATCTTAAAATGGTATACAATTTTCATCAGTGTCTTGTCTACAATTCCTCTAGGTTTCACTACCTCAAACATTATAGAAAAGGATTTATAGAAAAAATGGCATACCCTGTTGAATTATGGATTATTCTAGAGAATGAACTTGTAGAGAATTCCCATGTTATGAGGAAAATCTCTATATGGCTAGGGGTAAACCAAAACAAACAAAAATGACTGCAAAAATCAACCCTAATATCAAGTATGCTATATAAACAAATATGCTAACAAGACAAGATAAGAGGCGTAACTTGTACAGACGTTTGATGAAGTCCATTGTTGAGCACTTGACTCAAAGCAATATACTTTCAACTAGTCCTCAAAAACCAAGAAATGCAATCATATGGTGATAATGTATGATGTTAGAACATTCAATAGCATAATCCATCAACATTCATAACAAATATGCCCATGGAATAATAATTCAAATATTTTTGAGATATTAATTGGACGAGAAAAGAGTATTTATATTAGGATATAATCAGCAGAAGTGAATGAGTTAAATATTTCTATGTCGGCATGGTTCGGAATCGAGAAACTAAGTTCCTTCCATATGGGCCTCCACCACTTCAATCCTCTACCAAAGGAAATCTCATATAAGAGAGACAATGAAGTTCTCAATTAGTGAGGGAAGAACCTAGGGTTTGAACAATCTGTTCAGACTTAAAGGACAAAGGGATGCAGACTCAATGTGGAGTGAATAATTTATCCAGAGTAACTTTTCTCTCAAAGTTGAATTATTTCTCTTCTTTTCCATAGCTCAGAATTGGCCCATTTATATCCTTCAAATGGAAATCAAGGGATGATTCGAAATGTTTCTAGTATATGGAAGGCCAAGGATCATTGATCTTGTGACATGACATGGAAATCCGACACCATTTTTCAATTTTGGGCACATTTCCTGATGTACGCGAGTTGTAGTGGTGCAACTTGTGTATACACATGTTGTATAGTAGGAAATGTGTGTATATGTGGAAAAATTATATTTTTAGCTCTAGGATTTGCAAAAAAGGGACTTCAAGTCTACATAGGGAAATTGAAAAAGGCCTTCTATGCAATATTGCATGGTGTGAGGAAAATATTTCTATAACAGATTCCCCTTAATGTGTGAGGTGAGAGGAGTATCTGTGATGGCCAAAATACATTATAAAAAACACAGAAGTGGAATAATGGGGACCCAGCTGGAAGAACTAGTTGCCCATTACAATATGTACTTACTTTTCATACATGGTGTTATCACTCTGTAATTCCTAGAGGTTGTCAAGGGTAGAATGAATTGATAGAGGTAACTATCAAAACCACTTTTGAAACGAGGATCTATCCCTTCCAGTTTCAGAGAGGGATATCTCTGTATGATTTAGATGTTTTTAAGTTTTTAGATATTAGAATAGTTGTGATAGTCTAAATTTGTTTGTTTTCTTGTAAAGTTGTCTAAAGTAATGCATTAAACTTCCATTAGGATATGGGATCTGTATTAAAGATCAGAATCAGATTCATCTTTTTATGAGGTTTCTTCACAGGGAAGGTTAGTAAAACTATTGGATCAATTGAGTTTAAATGAGATGGATAAGACATAAAAGATGAGAAATCGACCAAGCAAAGGAGTAGTTAAGAATTCCCTTACTCAATATCAGATGAAAAACATATAGACCATTAAAAGACCAGAAACAGAGTATGCAAGATAAATTATGTTCTATTTACTTCCTTTTAATGATTAGAATCTGAAATACATAAATGATCATTGAGAATAAGAAAAAATTTAACAAATAAGGAGAGACATCACCAACACTCTGACACAAGAATCATGTGAATAGTTTGTTTTATTACTAGTCAATCCTTTTGAAAAAATTACACAATAGCTCCTGGGTGCAATAATCAACCCTCATTACTTTGAAGGAAGAAGTATTTATACAATAGTTTACATATGATCCTATCATAAATGACTATGATATTATGGAGAAAACATCTAACTAACTAGATCTCAAATTACAAAATATAGGAATGTTGTTGATCTATTCGGATCCTTGGTGATGATTTTGTGGAAGTAGTTGATGAATCATAATCTTTCACTTGACTGTCTTCTCCATGCTGAATCAAAATTCCACATCACTTTTACTCAAGTAAAGAAAAAAAATCTTCCCATCTCTTTTTACTAGGGATGGAATCCTTGAGTAACTTTATGTATATCTCGTCCATCTTAGTATACTTAGTGAAAGTGGGCTTTGTGATGAAAATGTGTTTTATCTCATGTTGGATGCTCAGGTCCAATTTTAATGTTTCTAGGAAATCCTTGCCAGTAATGCTTCCCTATATACCTGCAAATTTGGAACCATCCTTTGCCATTGTATTGATCTTCTTCTTCTAATATAATAGAGTGATGATCTTGTACTTTATTACTACCAGTCCAAGAAGGCCCTTCTTATGTAATACTTCAATCTTGCTGAAAAATCTTTGCACTCCAATGTCCATCACCTAAGCCTTCTCCTCTAGTTGCAACATCAAACTTTTCTTGGTCAAGACCTTATTGACCTCAAGGATGGTCTTTGTCTTTTATTCAATCTCCAATGCTTCTAACTCCTTATTGTTCTTGGATTTTAGGAACCTGATGAGTTCAGTGGCATCTATGTTGATTAAGGTTGATTGTCATTGATGTCAACCCTTGAAGAAAAACCCATAGAAAAAAGGTTGGGTAATGGACCCAAGATTGCTTGATGTAAAGATGACTCGTTATTGTCTTGTCATGGTTGATAATAAGTAGAAATTGATGAACTCCAAAGTGGTCCCCTTATGGTGAAAGCCCTCACGTGAAGACGCTTTGTGGATTGAGTTATCCTAGAAGTATGGTTAGAAAACCCATGCTTATTTGTGGAATAATGATATTAACATCAGTAAATTTGTCATTTAAACTATCCTATATGGATATTTGTTGTCATTCCATTTCCATTGGTATGTGGAAGATCACATAACTCCTCACGTTTAGAGAGTTATGGCCATGAGAAGTTGCAGAACCCAAGTTTGGGTAATGGACCAAGTTTTTTTTGATGGATAATGGTATGTGCTTTGATATATTTGTAGGTAATACTATTCTATATGGATGGTACATTTCATTCCATTTCTAGTGGTATGTGGAACGTCACATAACTCCTCATGGTTTGAGAGTTATGGACTTACGAAGTTGGAGGACCCTCTTAGGTCATCTAGAAGCCCCAAAAGGTCAAAGTAGTCAAAGTGGTTTAAGATATTTTAGAAGGTAAATAATAAAGTGAATTGGTGAGTGTAATATAATTCAAAGGGAATACAAAATAAATTATTTAAATAATAAATTTAATGGAGAAATTAGAAGTGGGTTAACCCTAAAATAAGGAAAGTGGGCAAAGTGACCTAGAAGATGTTTTTAAGGAAGCTACTTGGAGAGTACAAATAAGACACAAGGATATCTCATTATAGAAACTTGAGAATATTGAATACCTATAGGTTTTTGAGTTAACCAAAGGATATATAAGCCTAATTTCTGAGGGAAGGTGAAGAAAAGAAGGTTGGAATTCAAGGAAGGATAAATTCTTTTGATGATGCTTTCTAAGGTATGTGATTTACAGGTCATCTCACCATTTTTGCAATAACATTTTTTCTAGAATAATTCATACCATGAAATTGATATGCCAATGAGGAAACATATCCAAGTATTTGTGGTAAAAAATTCAGCTTGTGGGCATTTTATTTTTGGAGTTACACTCCGTGGAAAATAGGGTTTGTGGCTAGTCCTAAAACTAGTCAAAAACATGTGTTTCGGGTAAAAACGTCATAACTTATTCATAGCAGATCCAAATTCAGCACGACCAAATGTGTTGGTTAGAGTATCGTATTTAGTATGTTTTTTAAAAGTTTCAGATCGATTCAACTAATATTACGTTTGGGGCACTCTCTATAAGGTCGACCCCTAGAATAAGCCAAAATTCAACAAGGTATGCCATTTTTATGATAACTACTTTTCTGAAAGGTTCCAAGTAGTAACAATTGGAGAAATTGCATAAAACACATTTAAGAAAATTGTGTATTAGTTTCAGATCTTTATTCATTACAGGTACAAAGTTATGATTATTTCAATTTAGGGTTGTTGACTAATCCAAAACTAGTCATGTGAGACTAAAGAAAAGTTTGATGTAAATGCTATTCTCTTGTTTTTTAAAGTTAAGGAAGGTTTGTAGGTATGTTATAATATACACTAGGTCTATTACATAGTTATAAATCATATTTGGATGATGAAATTGATGAGGGATTTTGGTTGAGGTACAAGTTAGGTACATGGTTGAGACAAGTAGTTGATGAGTTGGGACATACATGATGTGTATATTTGATGATGTTGGTACATATTGATGAGTCATAGTTGATGAGTAGTTTCCACATGATTGGTACATACTTGGTACATGGTTGTTTGCACTTGTTTATGGTACAGGTTGATTATAGATTGTTTGGTACAGGTTGGTGCATGGTTGATGGACTTGTTTGTGGTATAGGTTGGTGCATGGTTGATGCACTTGTTTATGGTACGGGTTGATCACTGGTTGAGGTATAGGTTGATGTATGGTTTATGCACGGTTCGTGTTTATTGGTACAGGTTTACAATGATATATCTCACAGTGATAGTGTGACAATGGTTCCATCATTCTACTTCTACTTCAGGGCAGTTGGATGGGGCAAGGACAGGTGGTTGTAGCCACCTTTGGGTTGTAGCCGAAGAACATAGGGGGTTGTAGCCTCCTTTTGGTTATAGCTAGAGAATCGGGGATTTGGAGCTTCCCTCAGGTTGTATCCTGAGAAACTAGGGGGTTGGAGCCTCCTTCCAATTGCAGTTGGAAAACAAAGGAAGTTGGTGCTTCCAATGAATGTAATTCTTCAAGACATATAAGAAAAAACATTCTGTGTTTTTCTCCCGATTTGTGTTTCCATGTAAAACACTAGTGTACTGTGTATGTGTGTGATTGTTAATTTATACATTGATATAACACTTGGATTATTTGAAGAAAAAGGTTTATAATTATGCTATTATTGATTCACCCGCCCTCTCAGTAATCCAACAATTGGAATTAGAGAAGGTTCCTTCAGAAATCAGCTTAACCACTGAAAGGTAGATCATGGAGAGTACCAACTTGTATAAAAATGGAATACCATAGTTTGATGGACATAAGTATGATTTTTGTAGAATAAGGATGAAGAAATATATACAGGCACAAGGATTTCAATTTTGGAAATCAATTGTATATGGATACACAGCACCAGCAGTTCCACCAATAAATGAAAAAGTAGTGAAACTCAGTGAGAATAATTCCAAATCCAAAAATGCACTTTTGAATGGTCTCAGTGATATGGTATCCACCAAAGTTGCACATTGTAAATATGCTAAAGAGATTTGGGACAAGCTTCAAAATATTTATGGAGATACAAAAGTCAAAGAAGCAAAGCTTCAAACTTACAGAGGTCAGTTAGAACAACTAAAAGTGAAGGAAGATGAGAATATTACATCCTACTTATTACGAGTCGATGAAATAGTGAATGCAATCATAGGACTATGAGAAGAAATCGAAGTATCTGTAATTGTTCAAAAGGTACTAAGATCTCTTCCTATGAGATTTAACCCTAAGATATCAACACTAGAAGAAAGATTGGATCTAAACTCAATAAGCATGGATGAACTGCATGGAATCTTCATAGCATATAAAATGAGATCTGAACAGGAAAATCCAGATGTAAAATATGCATCCTTTAAAGCATCCAAAAGATCAAAGAAAAAGAAAAAGGAACAAGAAGAATATAACATCATCAGTGATGTCTCGAAATATGATGAAGAAGTGGCCAACTTCATCAAAATACTGAACAAGGGAACCAATGGTAGGTATAGAGGTAAGGGTCTTTTAATTTGTTTGAATTGTGATGTTATTGATCATTTTGCTAACAAATGTCCTCATAAGAAAAAGAGAAATGATGAAGTTTACTCAAAAGGAAAACACACATATAAAGACAAAAGAACTACAAAGAAAGTTTTCAGGAAAATATTATGCACCAAATAAGACATCTCATCATCAAATGAATATGAAGTCAGTGACAATGAGACATGAAGAGTTCTATTCATGGCAGTAAAAGAATCTGACAAAGAAGACTACGAAGAAGAATATGAAGAAGCCGAAGAAGAATATAAAGAAGTCAAAGAAGAAATTGAAGAAGGAAAATTTGACTATTGAGAAGAATTAATGTGTTTTGTAGAAGTTGTTCGACACACCTACCACACTTAGAGGGGGGGGTGAATGAGTGTGTGGATCTTTTTCCCAAAAATTCCCTCTTACACAAAAAATCCTTAGTTAACATTCAACATTTGCTCATTAATCATTGTTGTCATTTATAATCAGTTAGATGTGAATACATATCAACAACATATATCAGAAACATATCATCAACAAATCATCTCCACAAGGAACACAAAGAACACAAGATGTATGTACAATTTTTCTTTTTATTATGGACTTCAATATGAGGATTTTTCATAAACAACTGAATAGAGTACAACTATACAAGATCACCAACTCTATATGCAAGACTCATCTTACAATATCATCATCAATGGAGAGGCAACGATCCTCAATAGATATCAATCTGTGAACATAAACAAGTGCATCAACCATGCAACAACCTGTGCCAAACAACCTGTAATCAACTTGTACCATAAAAAAGTGCATCCAACCATGTACCGAGTATATAACAATAATGTTTCAAATAATCATCAACAATGACTCATCAATATGTACCAACATCATCAACTATACACCTCATGTATGTACCAACTCATCAACTGCTTGTCTCAACCATGACTAGTTTTGGATTAGTCAACAACCCTAGCTTGAAATAATCATAACTTTGTACATGTAATGAATAAATATATGAAACTGATACACAATTTTCTTCAATGTATTTTATGGAATTCTTCCAGGTGGTACTACTTGGAACCTCTCAAAAAATGTGTTATAGAAAATATGGCATACTTTGTTGAATTCTGGCTTATCCTTGGTTACCTCAAAAACATATAGATATTCAATATTCTCAAGTGTGATTAAAATGAGAGAGCCTTGCCTCTTATTTATACTCTCCAAGTGGCTTCCTTAAAAACATCTTCTAGGTCACTTGGCCCCACTTTCCTTATTTTAGGGTTAACCCACTTCTAATATCTCCATTAAATTTATTATTTAAATAATTTATTTTTTATTCACTTTGAATTATAGTACACTCATCACTTCACTTTATTATTTACCTTTTAAAATCCCTTAAACCATTTTGACTACTTTGACCTTTTGGGGATTCTAGATGACATGTGAGGGTTCTCCAACTTCGTAAGGCCATAACTCTCAAACCGTGAGAAGTTATGTGACGTTCAACATACCACCAGAAATGACATGACATGTACTATCCATATAGAATAGTATTGTCTGAAAATATATCATAACTCATACCATTACCCATCAAACAAACTTGGGTCCATTACCCAAACCTAGGTTCTCCAACTTCTCATAGCCATAACTCTCTAACTGTGAGGAGTTATGTGACGTTCCACGTACCCTCGAAAATGGCATGAAAAGAACTATCCATATAGGATAATTTCACCAACAATTTCCTTGATCTTCATATCATTATTCCACATACAAGCATGGGTCCTCCAACCATTCTTCTAGGATAAATCAATCCGTAAAGCATCTTCCCATGAGGTTTTTCACCATAAGGGGACCACTTTGGAGTTCATACATTTGTGCACCCTATCAATCATGATAATAAAGTAATGAAAGAAAGGGTCCTCCAACCATTTTTCTAGGATAACTCAATCCACAAAGCATCTTCCCGTGAGGGATTTCACCATAAGGGGACCACTTTGGAGTTCATCCATTTGTGCACCTTATAAATCATGATAAGACAATAATGAGTCATATATACATTTTCCCAACAATGCATCATATACCAATGAAACCACGATGCTCCATCTTCATCATTTATCAATGACAACTCATTGATCCATCTTCATCATATCAATGACAACTCATTGATCCATATTCATCTATGCATTCTCATCAATGAAAATACATATTATATTACATCAATCATCAATCAATAAATCATTTGACATCAATTAATCACTTGAAATCAATCAATGAAATCAATCAATCAAACCATTGGCATCAATGACAACATGATCCAACAATCTCCCCCTTTGGCATTGATGGCAATACCAACATTGATGTCAACACCAATTACCAATTATTTATGTCAACATGTAGATAAGGAATGCTCTACATCAATAGTCAGTGTGAATATCTCTCCCCATCAATAAACATCAATCACATCAATGTGATTAACTCTCTCCCTTTTACATCAATGGAAAAGGGCCATTCTCATCTTGGGGATGCTCCCCTTGCTTGAACTCTCCTTGGGGTTGCTCCCCTTGTCTGAATGTCTTTGATCTTCCTATGAATAATCTCTCCCCTTTTGAACAAGGGATATTACTCTGAAGTAATGTTGAAGATACATCGAACATACTCCCCCCTGTGACCATTGCTCCCCCTAAAATTATGCTCTTGTTCTCTTTCTTCAAGTACAGGGCTCTTTTCTAGGTATGCATATGATAAATATCTCCTCCTAGAATCATGGGAAGAAGAATGACTCCCCCTATGGGTATGTCTCCCCTATCTTTTTTGCAATATGAACATTGTGCTACCATATAACGATCCTTGGGCCTGTTCATGCATCAAACTCATGCCATACCAAGCATCATGAAGCAAAAGATATGTCAACAATGAAATAAAGAATCATGAGAAAAATATCAACCAAGTACATCCTGTACAAAATGTGTGTTCATCATGCACAACACCTATGTACATCAACATCATGTAATGTGCCAAAAGATATCATCCATGGAATGTATCAATCATATGCCTTTATCAACATGCCAACATGTGCATCTACCAATATGTCAACCATGTGCATCCACCGATATTCCAACCATGTGCATCCACCAATATGCCAACCATGTGCATATACCAACATGCCAAACAATGTATCATATCACTCATGATATGTCTCCATCATGAACCAAGTGCCACAATCAGGTATCTCAAATAAATGCCAATTGTTGTGCTAATCAAGTAGTACCAATGGTGCAATATCATCAAGAATATTCCATCTATTAGTGTACCAAACATGTACATTACCATGCACCAATACCAGAAAATGATGAATGCCATATATGTGTGCCAAATCCTCCATAAAACATGTGCCAATCAAACTTCTAGTAGGTGCCTCTTCCAATGTACTAGAAAAGTAACAATCATGCATCAACTATATATCAACAATGATGTACAACATGATCACCTCATAAACACACCAACCATATGTACCAATATGTAGCCCAATCCACATGAAAAATGCATGCACCATGATATAAACATATGCTTCCAATAATACATCATAAGATATATCAATGAAGCTCAAATATGTACTAGCCATGTACACCAACAGATCAACATCAATCCATACTCGTGGGTTAATGTCCTGCACTCGAGATTTTATTTTACATAATCCAATAGATGAATACTTAAACCTGCAGAAAATAGTGTCAGAACCTACAACAAACAATGTCAGACCCTACAACAAAGTGTTATACCATCACATCAAGCTGCAATCCATGTGCATAACCTTCTTCTCAAGGCTTTACCACATATATGCAGTCTGTTGCATAACAACTCATGTATGTACGTAACCTATACAAGTTCATCCTACATATGTACATGACTAATACCACTGTCACCCGCATATGCTTCATTAGATGACTTACATGAGCTTCCCTTCAGTCTTTCATTCCATTCTGGCTGCTTTGTCTTCTTCATCCACTTTTGTAGATGTCCCTACTCCTTAGAACTTGAGATTTTAGCATCCATATTTTCAAATATGTCTCCCTTCCTTACTTCATTCCTTCTTCTAGCCATGCTATTTGAAGTTCTCATCATGGACTTTCTTCTTGTGTTCCAACAGTCATGGGATTTGTGGCCAAATCCACTACAACTGTAGCATCTCATAGTGTTACAGTGAACAACAATGTGTCCTACTTGATCACATCTCCAACACCTCATCATGTTATAAAATCTTCCATTATATCCCCTTTCATAAGATCTACATTCAAAAGATTTGTGACCATATCCATTACATGAATAACAATGCCCATGAAAAATACCTTCATACGTTTGCTTTGGTGTCCCAAGAATAGTTTCTTGATTTCTTCCTTTCTTTGTTCTTTTGAATTTTTCTTTGCCTTGTGTAGATGGTTGCTTTACAACATTGTCTTCCTTCTTTTATGTATTTACCTCATGCTTCTTTGAGGTGCTTGCTTCAACATGTGTATCTTCTCCTTTGTATCCAATACCTGATTTAGCATATGGTGATCTTTGACTTTCTAAGATCTCATCCAATATTAGTGAGCTATTCAAGAATTTGTTTGAATTTTCTACCTTCTTTCTAAGGTCAACAATTTCAGCTTCTAGCTTACAACATGACTCTTCCTTTTCATTTATTTGATTCTTCAATAGTTCCTCTATTATTTTGGCTTCTTCAATTTGGGTCTTGAGATAGACAATAGTTTCAAAAAAAATTCTAATCTCATCATCTTCCTTCACATTTTATTTTTCATTCTTTAGTCTTTTGATTTCTTCTTCCTTTTCTTCTAGTTGAGTCTTACTTCTCTCTTTGAGCATTTCCTTTAACATCAAAATGTACCTTTGACTCCTCCTAAAAAACCTTTTAGTGTTATCTGAAAGATAGTTATAGTGTGTATAAAAATGATCACTTCTATATCTATATAAACCCTCTTCAATTTCCTTTTGAAGTTCTAATAGATTTTCTTCTATTCTTTCCATGGGATAACTATCATCAAACTTTACACAAATTGTTTCTAGATCATCTTCTTCACTGGAGAAAAATTCAACATCATCACATTTTGAATCAATGCAATCAAGAGTCTTTGGAGATTCTTTACCTTCATTTGAAGTATCTTCAATATCTTCCTTCTTGACAACATCATCACGTGATTCTTTTCCTTTAAAATCATCGCATATGCAATCAAGAGTTAGAGATTCTTTACCTTTGATAATCTTGATGGAGTGGTCTTCAACATCTTCTTTCTTTTTTTGATATGTCTCATCTAGCTTTAGCCATAGATCCTTGGAGGAAGTGCATTGTCCCATGCTCTTTTTGATAGGGCTTTAAAGTCCACTAAGAATGGTCTTGAGAGCCAATGCATCATTCTTCTTTCCTTCCCTTTGAGCTGCAAATTTTGACTTGTTCTTCAACGGAACTGATCCATCAATGGTTGCCTTCAAAATAGTTGCTTCCATTGTCTTCAAATAAACTCTCATCTCTATTCTCCAAGTAGAATAGTTTTCCTCCTCAAGGATTGGTATTTCATCATCAATTTGTGTTTCTATGGATCTCCTTCAAGATTGTTAAGGCTTGTAGTGAAGGCCTACTCTGATACCAGTTGTTGGACACACCTACCACACTTAGAGGGCAGGGTGAATGAGTGTGGAGATATTTTTCCCAAAACTTCCCTCTTACACAAAAACTCAGTTAACATTCAACATTTTCTCATTACTCATTGATGTCATTTATAATCAGTTAGATGTGAATACATATCAACAACATATCATCAACAAATCATCTCCACAAGGAACACAAAGAACATAAGATGTATGTACAATTTTTCTTTTTATTATGGACTTCAATCTAGGGATTTTTCAGCAAAAATTGAATATAGTAAAACTCTACAAGAGAACCGACTCTATATGCAAGACTCAACTTACATTCTCAGCACCAACTGAGATGAGGCAACAATCCTCAACATATATCAATCTATCAACATAAACAAGTGCATCAACCATGCACCAACCTGTGTCAAACAACATGTAATCAACTTGTACCATTAACAAGTGCATCCAACCATGTACCAAGTATATACCAATCATGTGTCAAATAATCATAAATATGTACCAACATCATCAACTATACACCTTATGTATGTGACAACTCATCAACTGCTTGTCTCAACCATGACTAGTTTTGGATTAGTCAACAACCCCGACTTGAAATAATAATAGCTTTGTACATGTAGTGTATAAAGATATAAAACAGATACCAAATGTTCTTTAGTGTGTTTGATGCAATTCCTCCAGGTGGCACTACTTGGAACCTCTTAGAAAAGGCGTTATAGAAGAAATGGCATACCTTGATGAATTTTGGCTTATTCTAGAGAGCGACCTTGTAGAGCGTGGCCCGCACAAAATATTCATTGAATTGATCTGAAAATGTTACACACCATACTGCATCCTATACCCTAACCAACACATCTAGTCTAAATTAATTTGGATCTGTTATGAAGAATTTATGACGTGTTTACCTGAAACACCTGTTTTTGACTAGTTTCAGGAATATCCACAAACTCTATTTTCCACGGAGTGTAAATCCAAAAATACAACGACCCACAAGATGAATGTTTTACCATAGATACTTGGGTATGTTTTCTCAATGAAATAGAAATTTAACGGTCTGAATAATTATAGAAAAAAAGTTATAGTGCAAATGGTGAGATGACCTATAAATAACATACCTTAGAAAGCACCATCAAAAGAATTTATCCTTCCTTGCATTTTGGCCTTATTTTCTTCACCTTTCCTCAGAATTTCGGCTTAGATATACTTGGTTACCTCAAACACATATAGATATTCAATATGCTCAAGTGTGATTAAAATGAGAGAGCCTTGCCTCTTATTTATACTCTCCAAGTAGCTTCCTTAAAAACATCTTCTAGGTCACTTGGCCCCACTTTCCTTATTTTATGGTTAATCCACTTCTAATTTCTCCATTAAATTTATTATTTAAATAATTTATTTTGTATTCACTTTGAATTATAGTACACTCATCACTTCACTTTATTATTTACCTTTTAAAATCCCTTAAACCATTTTGACTACTTTGACCTTTTAGGGCTTCTGGATGACATGTGAGGGTCCTCCAACTTCGTAACGCCATAACTCTCAAACCGTGAGGAGTTATGTGACATTAAACCTACCACCAGAAATGGAATGACATGTACTATCCATATAGAATAGTATTATCTGAAAATATATCATAATGCATGTTGTTACCCATTAAACAAAATTGGGTCCATTACCCAAACCTGGGGTCTCCAACTTCTCATGGCCATAACTCTCTAACCGCGAGGATTTATGTGACATTCCACATACCACCAAAAATGGAATGACAAGAACTATCCATCTAGGATATTTTCACCAACAATTTCCTTGATCTTCATCTCATTATTCCACATACAAGCATGGGTTCTCCAACCATTCTTCTAGGATAACTCAATCTGTAAAGCGTCTTCCCATGAGGGCTTTCAACATAAGGGGAACACTTTGGAGTTCATCTATTTGTGCACCTTATCAATCATTATAATAAAATAATGAGAGCAAGGTTCCTCCAACTATTCTTCTAGCATAACTCAATCTGTAAAGCATCTTCCCGTGAGGGCTTTCACCATAAGGGGACCACTTTGGATTTCATCCATTTGTGCACCTTATCAATCATGATAAGACAATAATGAGTCATCTATACATTTTTCGAAGAATTCATCATATACCAATGAAACCACAATGATCATTATTCATCATGTATCAATGACAACTCATTGATCCATCTTCATCATATCAATGACAACTCATTAATCCATCTTCATCTATGCATTCTCATCAAGGAAAATACATATTGTATTACATCAATCATCAATCAATCAATCCTTTTACATCAATCAATCACTTGACATCAATAAATGACATCAATCAATCAAACCATTGGCATCAATGAAAACATGATCCAACAGAAGTTATATGAAGAGAAAAGAAGAAAAACAAGAAACTACAAGCAGAACTAGACAAGAAAAAGGATACTCAAGAACTAGAACAAATGATCACAAAATTGAAGGTTCAAATAGAAGAAGATAAAAGAATTGATGAAGCACTCAAAGAAAAGGTAGAAGAAAAGGACATGATCATTGGAAACTTGGAAGCAAAGATTGTCACACTAAGAAAGGATATTCCAAAGAAAAATATGCAGAATAGATCAAAAGTTCTGGATGACATTATCAGTAGTCAAAAATCTCATATTGACAAGTCCAGATTTGGATACAATTAGATAGAAAATGGATCAAGGTCCAAAACATCAGAGCAAGGAACATATCCAAAAAGTTATGTAGAAAAAATCAGATGGGATAGGAAGATATACAATGATGATTACAAGGACACACCTCCACCAAGAAGATTCGGATTTCAAAATCAACAATAGACATATAGGCCTCTAAAGAAGAAGGATTCATAAGAGAAACTCCTTTCATAAGATATTCAACTGCCAGGTATCAAACTATATGTTTTTTTTATGTTATGCATGTAATAATTTTGGACATAAAGCTGTGAATTGCAGAGCTTATTGATACTGAGAGGTGGGTGAATTAGTATCAAGTACAATTTAAAACCTTTTTCAACTTATACTTAAACCATTCAACTATATCCAATGAGCAATGAATGATAGTATAAGAGTTACACCAATACACCACAATACACCATGCACAATATATGAGAAATAATTAATAGTTATTGTTCAAGGGAAGTAATGACTTCCAAAGGTAGCTACAGATTCAAAATGTAAAGGGAGGGATAAACCTCCAAGAGGAAGATAAAATCCTCCAATATCAAGAGAGATTTGAACTCTCCATCATTTCCCCTTCCTTCCACCCAATAATATATGAGAGATAATAAAACTTTACATTAAATCATCACCATCAACCAATCATTACATAGAACCTGATAATGCTTCCTGAGACTTCTTCAATTTCTGGAATTCTTCAATTCTTGGAGTACTCTGATCCTATAGATAATATTACTCAATGTATTCTCTGAAACTCCTCCAATTTTCACTCCTTGAATCCTCCCCAAAAAGAGGTTATAGAAAGAATGGTAGACTTTATTCAATTATGGTCTATTCAGGAGAGTGAGCTTGCACAGAATGCCCCGCATTCAATAATTAACATCCGATTCTGAAACTTGTACACAAGAAACCATAGTCCATACTATTTCCAATGAAATTTTTCCCACTTCATTTGGATTCTCGATGAAGAAGTTATGATTTTTTTACCCATAACACTTGTTTATTGACTAGCTTCAGGACTGGTCACAAACCCTATCTTCCACAAAGTGTATCTCCATAATTATAGTGAATCCAGAGATGAAATTTTTACTAGAGGTACCTTGATATGTCTTATAAATACCATAGTGATTTCACCATCTGAATCGTTCTAGAAAACAAGTTATAGCAAAAATTGTAAGATGACCTGAAAATAACATACCTTAGAACACATCACCAAAAGACTTCATCCTCCCTTGAAATCTGGCCTTATTTTCTTCTTATTACCTATTAAATTTGACTTGTATTGAATGAATGTATAATGATGTTTATTTATACCATTTATATCACTTCCTTTTAACATTAGGGCTGACTTGACACTTTCTTATTTTGTAATTCTTTTCTTTAATTATCTTCAAGGCCTACATGTACTTCCTTCTTCAATTCACTTTGTCATCTTCAAAAATTCATTTCTCCTCAACCATGAGGATCCATGTGACGTGCCACATACCACTGGAAACAACATGATGTATACTATCCATCCATGGGTGTTGTATCTGCATGTGCATTTTCCTTCATGTCCAAATATCTTCATCAATCTTACGGTCCAAAACCCATGACTAGGGTTGACATCAATGACAACAACCAATATTCCAACAATCTCCCCCTTTGTCATTGATGGAAACACTCATGCTCCCCCTATCATCATGATCCCGATTTCTCTCCCCCTTTGATATCAATGGCACAGGTTAGGGTTGCTCCCCCTGAGTTTAATGGAAAAATGTAACTCTCTTCTTTGGGGTTGCTCCCCTTGAACATGTGGCACTCAATAATACTTCATCTTTATTTTTGGTCTTTGGGACTTTTTCTTCCTTAGAATCCTTTTGTTTGGCTTATGTCTTCTCTCTCTTCTTCATGTCTAGGATGTATATGTTGTTCAATCTTCTTGTTGCAGTTGCAACCAATCTTCCTGAGTTATTTTTTCTGATTTTACATTTTCAAGAATCAAACATAAGAGTGTATCCTTGATCACACATTTTACTAACACTGAGTAGATTATGATTCAAGTCTTCAACCAATAGAACATTCTTTGCTTTTACATTTTTTCATCCAAGCTCTACTACACCTTCTCCAAGTATTTTGGCAGATGAGTAATCTCCAAATGCAACATTGCCACCCTTTCTGTTCAAGCTAATGAATTTGTCCCACTTCATTTGGATTCTCGATGAAGAATTTATGACTGTTTTACCTAGAACACATGTTTATTGACTAGCTTCAGGACTGGTCACAAACCCTATCTTCCACAGAGTGTATCTCCATAATTATAGTGAATCAAGAGCTAAAAAATTTACCAGAGGTAACTTGATATGTCTTCTCAATACCATAGTGATTTCACCATCGGAATCGTTCTATAAAATTTTTTATAGCAAAAATGGTAAGATGACCTGAAAATAACATACCTTAGAACACATCACCAAAAGACTTCATCCTCCCTTGAAATCCAGCCTTCTTTTCTTCTTATTTCGTCTGAAATTCGACTTGTATCAAATGAATGTATAATGATGTTTATTTATACCATTTATGTCACTTCCTTTTAACATTAGGACCGACCTGACACTTTCTTATTTTGTAATTATTTTCTTTAATTATCTTCAGGGCCTACATGTACTTCCTTCTTCAATTCACTTTGTCATCTTCAAAAATTCATTTCTCCTCAACCATGAGGATCCACGTGACATTCCACATACCACCGGAAACAACATGATGTATATTATCCATCCATGGGTGGTGTGTCTGCATGTGCATTTTCCTTCATGTCGAAATGCCTTCATCAATCTTGTGGTCCAAAACACATGACTAGGGTTGACATCAATGACAACAACCAATCTTCCAGCAGAGATAACAATAGGAAAAATAACAACTTTGAGAGTCATACACAAACGGGGTTATTCAAGAAGACCTAGTGAAACACATAGAATAAGTTACAATAGGTTTGAATCTTTGAGCACTGAAGTGGAATGTTACAAATATAAAAATTTTAGACATGTGGCCAAAGATTGTAGAATGTCAATCCTTCATAAATAAACTCAACAAAATAACAACAGTCATAGATAGGAACCTCGGAAAATGACATGTATAAGAAAGCAAGATTAATATAGCAATGAAGAATGCACAATTTCTCTAATAGATAAGCAGAAGAAATGTGGTTGGTATGTTGATAGTGGATGTTCAAAACACATGATAGGTGATAGATACAAGTTTCTTACATTACGAAAGGAAAGAGATGGACAAGTCTCCTTCGAAAATGATGATTCAACCAAAATCATTAGAAAAGGCACAGTCTAAATTGGGAACATGAATGAAAAGGCAGAAAATGTTCTACTAGTAGAAGATATGAAACATAATATTCTAAGTTTGATTCAAATGTGTGACCAAGGTCATAAAGTTACTTTCGATTCACAAAAGTGTAAGATAAGAAAATAAGTTTCATGGAAATTGGTCGCTATAGCTGCAAGAACTTCAAGCAACATATATGTGTTAAGTGAAATTGGAAATGAAAAGTGTTGTCTTGGAAAGGAATATGAAAGTTGGCTATGGCATAGAAGAATGGGGCACATACATTTTGATAACCTTCTCAAAGTCAGCAAAAGAGAAGAAGTCAGAGAAATTCCTCATATCATGAAACCAACCAACACTTTATCCAAGCATTGTCAACAAGGAAAGCAAACAAAGACCAAGTTTAAATCAAAGGAATATTCAATGACAAGACCACTGGAAATTATGCATACTGATCTAGTTGGACCAACTAAAACAAAGGGCTTAAAAGGTGAGAAATACTTCATGTTATTAGTTGATTATTATAAAATAATGACTGCAGTTTGTTTTCTCAAGAATAAGTCAGAAGCTTTTGAAAAATTCAAGATCTATAAGGAAATGGTTGAAAATGAAATGGATTCAAAAAACAAATGCTTGATATCTTATAATGGAGGAGAGTTCACCTCAAAGGAATTTATGGACTACTAGAACAATCATGGAATAAAAAGGCAATTCTATGTTGCTAGGAAACCTCAACATAATGGAGTTGTTGAAAGAAAGAATCGGACAATACAGGAAATGGCTCGAACAATGTTAATGGATTCAAAATTGACAGATATTTTTTAGATACGGGCAGTGCATACAATAATTCATATTCAAAATAGAGTAATGCTCAGAAACAACACTGACAAAACTCCTTACGAACTATGGAAAGGAAGACCAACAAATGTAAAGAACTTCGAAGTTTTTGGAAGAAAATGCTATATCAAAAGAGAAGATGAAGGAATGGTAAAGTTTGACTCTCATGTTGAAAAATGAGTACTTGTTGGTTACTCAAGTACAAGGAAAGAATACAAGTGTTACAATCTAAGATTGAACAAAGTTGTGGAAAGCATCAATGTAACAATTGATGAAACAGGCAGACCAGAATCAAAGGAAGAAAATGAATCAATGAAACAACCCTTAGAAGAAGAAGAAGAACATGAAAAATAATTAGAAGAGGAAGATGAAGAGAATCTGACAGAAGAAGAAGAGCAATTTCAACAAGTGTCTCCAAAGACACCCAGTAAATGAGTACAGAAGAATCATCCTTCAGATCAGATTATCAGAAACAAAGATAGAGGAGTTGAGACTAGAAGAAGAATCTATTCACTAGAACAAACACACCTATCACTCTTATCTACAATTGAACCAAAATGGTTTTAAGAAGCCAGGAAGGATGAATCTTTAAATAAGGCCATGGATGAAGAATTGGATCAAATAGAGAAAAATGACACTTGGGAACTGGTTCCAAGACCAAAGAATAAGAATGTGATTGGCACAAAGTGGGTCTTTAGGAATAAATTGAATGAATATGGATAGGTTACAAGGAATAAAGATATACTGGTATGTAAAGGATATGCACAGGTTGAAGGAATTGACTTTGAAGAGACATTTTCCCCAATTTCCAGAATGGAAGAAATCTGTTTTCTTTTAGCTTATGCATGCTCCAAAAATATTAGAATGTATCAAATGGACATAAAATCATCTTTTCTGGATAGGGAACTTGAAGAAGAAGTCTACATTGAACAACCAGAAGGATTTCAGCTATTAGAAAATGCATATTATGTGTGTAAATTAAAGAAGTCCTTGTATGGTCTAAAACAGGCTCCTAGAGCATGGTACTCTAGACTGAGTGAGTATCTTCCACAGGCAAGGTTCAAAAAAGGAAGTGCATACAACAACCTCTACATCAAGGTAAGTCATGGTAATGTTTTATTAATTGAAGTTTATGTTGATGATATTATTTTTGGTAGTGATGATGAAAGGTTAAACTAGAAATTTTTAAAACATATGCAGAATGAATTTGAAATGTCATTACTTGCAAAACTATCCTTCTATCTGGGACTTCATATATGCCAGAGCAACCAAGGAATTTTTATTTCTCAAACCAATTATATCAAAGAAATGCTAAAAAGGTTCGGTGTGGAAGATTGCAAACCAGTTATCACTCCCATGAAAACCAGTTGCAAGTTGAGAAAAGATGATGATTTGAAGTCTACTGATCAAAGGAAATACAGGTCAATGATTGGAAACCCACTACATGTGACAACATCTAGACCAGATGTAATGCAGGAAATTGGATAGGTGGCATGATGACGCAAACCTATCGGCCCTCGAGCCGAGATCCGCTCACAGAATCATTCTTCTTCCACTGGCCCAAAGAGCTCTCGTCAATTGGCTCTTCTATTTCCCCTTCGGGAAAATCTGCACCCACAAAAAACCTTTTGGAATCTCCCTTTGTACATCGAGAGATCTGACTTCATGATTTCATGAGTCTTGTCATCAAGTGGTTGTTCCTTCAGACCTTCGAACACCGATATGCCAAGTTCTGATAAATGTTGGAACGCTAAGGTTCTGCCTCCACAAGAAATCAATGGTTCTGGAGCTTTCCCTTGATCCAACGATCAACTTTATTTTGTGCACCGAGAGCTCGATATACAAGATCCCTATGTCTCCTCTACCTTTTGATCCTGAAATCCTGAAATACTTATGTGCCTGCTCCGGGTCCCACAACCCTTTTCCTTTCCCATGCGTCACTGCAATTACGCTCTCTAGCTGGCATGGGATCCTTGCCACTTGTCACCTCTTCTCGAACTACACACTCATGTTGACTTCAAACTTCACCACTTCGCGTCTTGGAGTGCCCAACTCTTGGGCTCTCACCCTGCGAACCTTCGAGTTCGTGAGATCCCTAGATCTCCGCTACCTGTCCTCCCTAGATGGATGGCTCTGATCCACTCGCCACTTCGTGAACCTTGACTCAAAACTTTCGGCCCTTCAACTCAGGAAACCCCAAAATGAGATTTCGCGAGCGATCCAATGGCCCTGGCTGACTTGGATGGCATGGCCCTGAATTCTTCTGAGCTTATGCTTGAGGAAAGCTCGCCATAACGTACCTACTTCTCTACAAGGTCTGACGAATCTTGTGACTTCATGAATTCTTCTCAAAGAATTATGACCATCCATTTCTTCCTAGACAATTCCTATGAATTTAACCAAGTATTTCTCCGTGGAACTTAACCTCCTGCAATGCAAACTTGCTACACCTCCTTTCAACGCCTCAAGGCACCAACCTTCTGTGATTTTATTCGAAAATTGTGAAGGCCCTATACCTTCTGAGATTTCTCCAACTCCAAGTCTTAAAGAAGACTCCCACACACACTCCTTGTGGCAAATCCTTCAATTACTTCAAATAATTGAAGTCCTTCGACTCTACGCACTCTCTGTAGCAGTATTCCTTCAACAATTTCTCAGGTTCACAAACTCTGAGACTTTACTCGTCCTACACACACCTTGCACAACTCCTGTACTCAACTTGCACATCTGCGAAAATGAGAACAATGTTAACCCTCCTGAGCTTTCAAAGATGAACTTAGACTTCTGTCAACGCACTCCTTGCAGACAAACTTCACTGCACTCCTTGAAGGAACTCTTGCTCAGATAGAGAAACAATTGAAACTCATTCCTTACTCTCTCTCAAACTTCAAACACAAAGCATGAAATCATATACACAACATATAAAGCAAATGTATAACAAAAAGTAAACATCCATGAGCATAACATTCAACCTACATATGCAGAGAACAAATATGACACCATGAATTTGAATTGAAGCTCTTTCTATTAATTCAAATCTCTGTACATGGGTGTTTTCAACTATATCTCCCTTCTCTCTTCTCTATTCTCTATGCTCAATTGACATAATAATATTACAACTATACAATGAGGGTGTCTATATCCCATTTCCCTCTTGTGCTCTAAAACTGTCTAATCTAGAATTAAATTCTATCTACCTACATTCATTACACATAAAGGCTATTATCTACTATGGACGAGAGCGGATCACTCAAGGTCCTTTTACAATAATACAAGCATGCCTCTACTTAATGACTTCATTAATATTTCAAAACTTTTTCAAAAAATGTTCTCGGTGCTTTTCCAGTTGTCTCTTATCTCTGTGTTGTCTCACTGTTGGCTATGCTTGCACGCCCTTGCGATGCTCCTGCATCACATGATTTCAAGAATCACTAAAGGAATCACATGTATTAGCAGTGAAGAGGATTTTCAGATATCTCAAAGGAACATAAGAGTTTGAATTATGGTATCCAAAAGGAAAGGATCTATCACTGATTGCCTACACAGATGCAGATTGGGCAGGTTGTATTGATGACCAAAAAATCACCTGTGGCGCAACATTCTACTTGGGTGAGTGTTTAGTATCATGGATAAGCAAGAAACAATCATTAGTATCCTTATCTATAGCAGAGGTAGAGTACATTGCAGCAACATCACGTTGTACATAGGTTCTCTGGATGAAACAAACTCTGACAGATATACAGGTTGAGTATGATGAGCCCATTCCAATATATTGTGATAATACAAGCACCATAATTATCTCAAAGAATCTGGTGATGCACTCCAAGATGAAGCACATTCCAATCAAGTATCACTTTTTAGTGGAATAGGTTGCAGAAAATAACATCAGAGTTGAGTATGTGGGCACAAAAGAAAAAGTGGCAAACATATTTACAAAACCAATTCCATGGGAAGCCTTTGAGTATCTTCGCGAGAGACTCAGAGTTATTTCTACTCCAAAATGAATGCTTTTTAATTATTATCTTATATTTCTTATATGTACACGAGGAAGCACCATAAGAAGATAAGTCATTCAGGGGGAGCATCCCTGGATGGAAAGATACCTTTGCCATTGATGACAAAGGGGGAGAGATGTATCACATGTAGAGGACAGAGGCATGGTTCTAGGGGGAGAATATTTATTAGATGTAGAGGAAAGAGGCATGGTTCTAGGGGGGAGCATGAGTGATATGATTTTAGTATTGCATCAGAGTGTTGACATCAATTCCAAAGGGGGAGATTGTTGATTAAGGTTGGTTGTCATTGATGTCAACCCTTGAAGAAAGCCCTGTAGCACAAAGTTTGGGTAATGGACCCAATATTGTTTGATGTAAAGATGAATCGTTATTTTCTTTTCATGGTTGATAATAAGTAGAAATGGATGGAATCCAAAGTGGTCCCCTTATGGTGAAATCCCTCACGGGAAGATGCTTTGCGGATTGAGTTATCCTAGAAGTATGGTTAGAGAACCCATGCTTATTTGTGTAATAATGAGATGAAGGTTAGTGAATTTTTCATTTAAACTATCCTATATAGATATTTATTTTCATGCCATTTCTAGTGGCATGTGGAATGTCACATAACTCCTCACGGTTAGAGAGTTATGGCCATGAGAAGTTGGACAACCCAGGTTTGGGTAATGGACCCAAGTTTGTTTGATGGATAATGGTATGAAGTTTTAAATATTTGCAGGTAATACTATTCTATATGGATGGTACATTCCATTCCATTTCTGGTGGTATGTGGAACGTCACATAACACCTCATGGTTAGAGAGTTATGACCTTATGAAGTTGGAGGACCATCTTATGTCATCTAGAAGCCCCAAAAGGTCAAAGTAGTCAAAGTGGTTTAAGAGAAGTGTACTCTAATTCAAAGTGAATAAAAAATTAAATATTTAAATAATAAATTTAATGGATAAATTAGAAGTGGGTTAACCCTAAAATAAGGAAAGTGGGCAAAGTGACCTAGAAGATGTTTTTAAGGAAGCTACTCGGAGAGTATAAATAAGAGGCAAGGCTCTCTCATTTTAGAAAATTGAGAATATTGAATACATATAGGTGTCTAAGGTAACCAAATGATATATAGGCTGAATTTCTAAGGGAAGGTGAAGAAAATAAGGCCGTAATTCAAGGAAGGATAAATTATTTTGATGATGCTTTCTAAGGTATGTTATTTACAGGTCATCTCACCATTTTCGCAATAATGTTTTTTCTAGAATGATTCAGACCATGAAATTTCTATGCCATTGAGGAAACATATCCAAGTATCTATGGTAAAAAATTCAACTTGTGGGTTGTTTTATTTTTGGAGTTACATGCTGTGGAATATAGGGCTTGTGGTTAGTCCTGAAACTATTAAAAAACAAGTGTTTCCGGTAAAAACATCATAACTTGTTCATAACATATCCAAATTTAATAAGAAAAAATGCGTTGGTTATAGTAAACTCTGTAGTATTATTTTCAACAGTTTCAGATCAATTCAACAAATATTACAAGTGGGGAACGCTCTACACGGTCGCTCTCTAGAATAAGCCAGAATTCAACAAGGTATGCCATTTTTTCTATAACTACTTGTATGAGAGGTTCCAAGTAGTGACACCTGACGGAATTGCATAAAACACACTAAATAAAATTCTATATCAGTTTTAGATCTTTATTCATTATGGGTACAAAGTTATGATTATTTCAAGTTAGGGTTGTTGACTAATCCAAAACTAGTCATGTGAGACTAAAGAAAAGTTTGATGTAAATGGTAGTCTTTTGTTCTTTAAAGTTAAGGAAGGTTTGCAGGTATGTTATCATATACACCAGGTCTATTACATAGTTATAAATCATATTTGGATGATGAAATTGATGAGGGCTTTTGGTTAAGGTACAAGTTGGGTAGATGGTTGAGACAAGTAGTTGATGAGTTGGCACATAAATGAGGTCTATAGTTAATGTTGTTGGTACATATTGATGATTCATAGTTGATGAGTAGTTGACACATGATTGATACATACTTTGTACATGGTTGGTTTCAATTTCTCATGGTACAGGTTGATTACAGATTTTTTGGTACAGGTTGGTGCATGGTTGATGCACTTGTTTATGGTACAGGATGGTGCATGGTTGATGCACTTGTTTATGGTACAAGTTGAGGTACAAGTTGATACATGGTTGATGCATGGTTCAGGTTTATTGGTACAATTTTACATCGGTATATCTCACAGTGATAGTGTGACAATGGTTCCATCATTCTACTTCTACTTCAGGGCGGTTGGACTTGGCAAGAACAGGTGCTTGTAGACACCTTCCAGTTGTAGCTGGAGAATATAGGGGGTTGTAGTTGTAAATGTTTTGAACCTTCATAGAATAGATCTAGCTAAACAATGATACACACACTTGCAAAGAGAAAAGGAGAAAAGGAGAAATAAGGAGAGAAAGAATGAAATAATTTTCGTTAACCATTGTGAATAATGAATAATTTACACATGATATACTATGTATAACTCAATGATTTTGAATTGAGGTGAACCAAGTCACCATAGCCATGTTCTATAATGATATGGACACACACCAATAGTTACAGGAGTGAACTTCCACCTATTCTAGTCTGTCAGAGAGTTACAAGAGTTAACTCCCACCTAGTTGAGTTAACTAGTCAACTAGTCTTCAGTTAACTTACTGAACATAAAGTAGTGAGTTAACTCAAGGAATCAAGGATAATGCACCACTCTGGTGATGATACCAAGGCAAGGTTGAATTAGCATGGTGATGATCCCAATGCAACATCTAAACTCAACTCAACTAGTCAAACTGAAGTGTGAACTGAAAGAGAATATTCTCCAGGTGGAATATTCTCTCCTAAAATAT
>ML781053.1:1021020-1032214 GCA_009831015.1 Picea engelmannii
GAACTACAGTTGCTAGGCAACTGTGTCCTTCACTCCAAGATGACCTCGCAGAGAATGGAATTTATGTTTAGTGAATGTGTTGGTGAAAATGTATGTCATCTATTATGTTGAAGGACAAAACTGTAAGTTGATCATCCCGTAGTGTACTAAGTCCTAGATGTAGTGCATGTGGATCTCGATGTGCTTCGTCCACTGCCTATGAACTAGATCTCTAGAGAACTTCAGAGTGATCTGGTTGTCACACCAGATGACGATCGACCGATGAAACTAAATGCCCAACTCAGTGAGAAAATGTTGTAGCCACATAGCCTGAATGGTTATGTTAACTACCCCTCTATACTCTGATTTGGATGAAGATAGAGGAATGGAAGATTGCTTCTTTCTCGGCCAACAGATAGGCCTAGAACCAAGACTGAGTGAGTAACAATATGTGGACTTGTGATCAATCCTATCGCTAGCCCAGTCGGAATGAATAAACCCAATGAGATCTAATGTAGAGTATGTTGCATAATGAATCCCAAAGGTGATGGTGCCCTGTACGTATCGAAGGATATGCTTTGCATCTTTCCAATGTAGCTCATGTAGCTCCTGCATGAACCTAGAAACTATGCCAACTGCATATGAGAGGTCTGGTCTGGAGTGTGTGAGATACAACAAGCTCCCCACTAGCTGTCTATACAATGTGTTGTCAACCAGTAGAGTCTCCCCGCCATCCTCAAGTTTGACTCCTAATAGGAAAGGAGTCAGAGAAGACTTGCAGTCTATCATGTGAAATATCTCAAGGAGATCTCGTGCATACTTGGCTTGAGAAATTTTGATGCCTAATGCATCCTAACTGATCTCAAGTCAAAGGAAGAAGTGTAGTGGACCCATGTCCATCATCAAAAACCTGTTATGAAGAATCCTCTTGACTGCAACAATCGTTGAAGTCGAGAAACTGGTGATCAACAAATCAATGACATACAAAACCAAAAGTAAAATTGAATCAGTCATCTTGAGCATGTATACATTTGGGTCTAATTTACAATGTACAAAGTTCTGTGACAACAGGTAGGAGTCCATCTTGGCATACCATGCCCTCGGATCATGCTTGAGGCCATAAAGTGACTTCTTTAGTCGATAGACCAAAGATGAGTCCTACATAAATCCCTGGGGATGCTCCATGTATATCTCCTCAGAGAGATCACCATGAAGAAATTCATTCTTCACGTCCATCTGATGAACTTCCCATCCCTTGTCTGCTGCAATGGAAAGTGCCAATCGAATGGAATCCATCTTCACTACTGGAGTGAAGGTCTCATCATAGTCAATACCATGAACCCACTGAAATCCTTTGGCAACAAGCCTGGCTTTGTATCTGTTGATCTATCCATCCGCTGCACTCTTGGTCCTGTAGACCCACATGCATTTGAAAAGTTTCCTCCCATAAAAAAGGGGAACCAGATCCCAAGTCTGGTTCTCGAGGAGGGAGTTGTACTCCTCTTGCATGGTGGATTCCAAAAAGGGATTTCCAGCAGCCTCGCCATAAGACTGTGGATCTGAAGACTGAACCAAGAAAATATTCCTAGAAGGCAATGATTCTATGGCAGTGAGTGTAATAGGAGGATCCTAGAAATCAGATCAAGTCCTCCTAGTATCAGCTAGATCACCTATGATATTCCCTGCATCCTGAAGAGTAGTTTGTGCCCACTTGGGCCTCTTCTCTGGCTCTGCAACTACATCTAGATGCTCTAACTCTGCATTTGACTATATTGACTCTAAATTTGAATCTGACTCCTCTGATTCCTCTAAATAAGAACTCTCTTCTGAAGAAGAGTCAGCATGTGCATGCTCATCATCTCGGACAGGTGGAAGAGTAAAGGTGTTTGCATGTGGTTGTTGAGGTACATGCAAGACACTTTCCTCGAATTGGACACTATGCTCAATGACGAGCTAATACGAGGAAAGATCAATAAGTTGATATCCCTTCACACCGTCAGGGTATCCAAAAAAAATGCACTCAGTGCCCTGTGGATCAAGTGCCTTCCTCTTTTCAGAGGGAATCCTAGCCCATGCACATGAACCAAAAATATGAAAGTGGGTCACTTCCATTTTGAGGCCGCTCCAAGCCTCATAGGGGGTCTTATCCTTGAAATATATTTGAGGAGATCTATTTTGGATGTATGTTTCATAGTTAAGTGCTTCAGCCCATAGTCTCTATGGTAGTGACTTTGCATGCAACATGAAAGATGCCATCTCTTTTAGAGATTGGTTTTTCTGCTCAGCAACTTTGTTTTGATGCGGAGTGTAGGGAACTGTATGCTGCAACTGAATCCCTACCTCATGGAAAATATTGTGGATCTCATGATTCACATACTCTCCCCCGTTATCAATTCGAAGGAATTTGATCTTCTTTCCAAACTGTGTCTCAACTAAGGATTTGAAATATTTGAGGTATTGAAAGACCTCAGATTTTTGCCTGAGAAAGTAGATCCATGTAAAACGTGAGAAATCATCAACAAAAATGAGAAAAAAACTCACTTTTATGATTGATGGATGAGGAAAAGGACCCATGAGGTCACTGTGGATCAGATATAAAGGTGCAGAATCTTGCTGAGACTTTCCCTTGTCAAATTTCTGTTGAGGGTGTTTTTCGAGAACACATCCCTCACATACTCCCTTAGAGAAATGGATGTCTGGTAGACCATCAACTAATTTGTTCTTGCTAATTTGTTGCATGTATCTAAAATTTAAATGTCCAAACCTTTCGTGCCATAACATACTACTTTTATCAATATGAGTAAGCAGTAAAGCAGAATCAGGTTCAATGAATTCAGAAATTGTATACAATCTAGATTGATGATTTACCTCACTGGTAACAAACCTAGAGTTTGTTTGTATGTAGTAGATGTCCAAAGAATTTGGTGTGAAGTTGAATTTCTTTCCGGTGCCTGAATTCATCATCTGATACACAGAGAGAATGTTGACAAAAATCTTGGGAACATGCAACACGTTCTTGAAGCTTTCGTTGGTGAGTTCAATCCTTCCTTTGTCGGTGACTTCGACAGAAGAGTTGTCCCCCATCAGAATAGGAGGACCTTTGCATGCATCCAACGAAGAATATACTTCTTTTGAGGAAGCCATGTGATGTGATGCTCCTGAATCTATAATCCAAGCATTGGGAGAGGAGTTGATGGAAATCAAGGCATGGCTAGAATTGCCTTTCTTGGAATTCAGATCTTCTGGCTTCTTCTTCTTTGCACCCTCAGGGATGCAATCTCCAAGGTTGTTTTTATGAAGTATTTGAGACATCAGATCTATTTTATTTTGCATGCATGCAGATTCCAAATGGAATCCTTTGTGACAATATGTGCATTTCTCTCCTTTTCTTCCCTTTTCTCTTTTGGATCCGGAGGCATTGATGAAGGGTTTTGTGTACCCTTCCTTCTTCGTATGTGCATGAGATTTCCACTTATATTTATCTTTATATTTCTGATATTTTTCACTACCATAATGCACAGTAAGTGCATGCGCCCTTGGGCCTTTGATTGCGCCCATGTTGATGAGCTTCGTTTTCTCTTGTGTCAGGGATTCGATAAAGTCCTCAAGAGAAGGCATATTCCAGGTGGCTCCAGAGGAAAATCTGATAGTATGGAATGTAGATATGAATATTGATAATTCAAGACCAATCTTGGAGAGAATGGTGAGAACCATTTGTTTCTCCTCCTTCAATTTATCAACCCCGCAAGATTTGAGTTGCGACAGTAAATCCTTGAATTTTGTAAATAAATCTTGGGTATTCTTGAATCTTTTTGGATCCAATGTGAGAAGATCCACCTCCAGCATGTGTCCCCTCATCTCATTTTTTTTGGAAAATATCCCTTCCAATATGGTCTAGGCTTCATTGGGAGTCTTACAGGAAGATATATGAAAAAGGATATTGGGAGAAATAAGACTGCAAATTGTTCTGAGTGCCTCATCCATGCGATTTAAGTACTTGGATTTTTCTATGGCTGATATTGGCTCTGTATATGTATTCATGGTTAACCTATACAACCCTTTGGATCGAAGATGTATGGATATTTTCTCCTTCCATGCAAAATATTTGTAAGGTGTAAGAATTAATTCATTTTGGAATTCCATCTTTCCGTTGTCTTCAATCTTTTGTACCTGCAAAAAATTTTGGTGTAGATTTTTCTTAGCAGTCCGTCGGCTTTGATGCCATGTAAATGTGTTGAACCTAGACATAATAGATCTAGATAAACAATGATACACACATTTGAAAAGATAAAAGGAGAAAGAAGAAGGAGAGAAAGAATGAAATAATTCTCATTAACCATTATGAATAATGAATAATTTACACATGATATACTATGTATAAATCAATGATTTTGACTTGATGTGAACCAAGTCTCCATAGTGGTGGTATAGAGTGATATGGACACACACCAGTAGTTACGGGAGTGAACTACCACCTATTCTAGTCTCTCAGGCAGTTACGAGAGTGAACGACCACCTAGTTGAGTTAACTAGTCAACTAGTCTTCAGTTAACCGACTGAACAAAAAGTAGTGAGGAGTTAACTCAAGGAATAAAGGCTAATGTGCCACTCTAGTGATGATACCAAGGCAAGGTCTAATTATCATGGTGATGATCCCAATGTTTCATGGTGATGATCCCAATACAACATCTAAACTCAACTCAACTAGTCAAATTGAAGTGTGAACTGAAAGAGAATATTCTCTAGGTAGAATATTATCTCCTAAAATATAGGAGACTGGATAATGACTAATTATGACTAATAAAAAAATAAAAACCGTAGGAAAAATAAATTTTAGGTGTTTGTGAATTAACTCCAACAATAGCCTCCTTTTGGTTGTAGCCAGAGAATTGGGGAGTTGGAGCTTCTCTCAGGTTGTAGCCTGAGAAACTAGGGGGTTGGAGCTTCCTTCCAGTTGCAGCTGGAAAACAAAGAAAGTTGGTGCTTCCAATCAATGTAATTCTTCAATAAATATAAGAAAAATCATTATGTGGTTTTCTCCCGATTTGGGTTTCCACGTAAAACACTGGTGTATTGTGTATGTGTGTGATTGTTCATTTCTTATTGCTCATTATTGGATAATAATTCTACATTGATATAACACTTGGATTATTTGAATAAAAAGGATTATAATTACGCTATTACTGATTCACCACCCCCCCACCTCAGTAATCCAACACTCTATAGGTATTTCTCCTAGATCTTCTTTTATTTTTTCAATTGCTTCTCTGGCCTTTTGTACCAATTCATGTTGTTCAAAGATAATTTGTATGAATGGACATATTTCTTCCATAGACTTGATGATATCCATCCATACTCTTTCCTTGGCCTTAGATAGTGTCTTGGTGATGAAATTCTCCTTCTACAACTATTGTAGTTGTTGACTGAGTCTTTGATATTTATGCATTTCTACATGATAACTAGACTGGAACATGTAATTCAGGTCTTGGAGTCTTTTTACCTCTTCTTGCAACTTTCTGATTTCCTCCCCTTGAAGGGACATGTCTTCCATAGACTTCACGATCTTCTCAGAAACATATGGAACTTTCACTTGGATAGTTGATGGAATCTCTATTGTTGTAGCTACTACTATTGTACTAACTCTTGTTAGAGGGACTACCTCTAGTGGAATAATATCCATTTGCACACTATTTTATTTCTCTTTGATCAATTTTTCTAGTTCAACCTCCATCTCTTTTATTTGTGCATTCTGCTCCATGATTAGCTTCTGCATCTCCTCTTTGTGGCCTTCACTTTCATCCATCTCCTTTTCTTGTGAATCCTCAATGGATATAAGTTTCAGTCGCTTTCTCAAGGAGGATATATCAACATTTTTCTTCTTCAGCAATTCTTTAGCTTCCTTGACATTCGATGGATCATATCCAATCTTTAGCACTAACTCTTCTAGATATTTAATCTTATTGTCTTTGGAAAAAGATGATATCTTCTCTAGCTTCAATTGGGATTGGATGTTATTTAGAGACACCTGTAATTTTGAAGTAGACAATGATGTGTTTGTCAAGGTGGAGAAAATCATCTCCCCTGTTTGCATGTGCATGTCCATTTGGTCCACTGGATGGACCTCCTTCACATCAAACTCAAAATATTTTTTTAATATAGTCAACAACTGTCTTGGGGTGAGGGACTTGCGCTTGTAGGAATTCCATTTGCATTATTCCCTTCTTTGTGTCAAATGTTGATAGTATTCTATGATGGGCAATAGAGGTCTGCTTCCAAAATGGGGCATATGTACTACTATTCAGGAGTTCAATCCTCTCCTTGATCTGTTTGTATTTGTCAAAGATATTTGACCATGTTGGATCATGAGAGGACTCGGCTAACAAAGTAGTGTTTGTTTTCTTTGGATAAAATGTGGACACTATGTACTGACTGCCTGAGAATGTTGAGGAATGTGGTCCCTCCATGACTATGGTGGACTGTGTTTCTCCTTCTTTAAGCATGTCTGGTGTGTGACTAGTTTTAGCCCTCTTCCTATAAACTTGAAAATATTCAACTGAAACCTCTGTGACTAAAGGTGGAACCTCTTTCCTAGCTCTCTTTTCTGTTTGTAATTGAGAAGTGTTGGTATGTGAATGAGTGGCAGGGGGATGTTGTTATTTTGTTTCCAACAATGTATTTTCTTTCCAATCTGTCTGATTCATATACTTTTCTACTTCAGGCTTGTGCACATGAGCATAAGGAGTGATCTTTTGTTTGACCATGAGTTCTTATATGACACCAAATGGGTCATAATTCCATGTGAATATCCAAGTGAAGCTCATCTGTTTTAATAGGTTGTCAGCCTCTTCTCCTGCAGCTCTGTTGTTGCATATGAAGGAACCAATTTGGCTCTTGATTCTAAGTTGTCGTTTCTTCTTAACTCATACAAAATGGATTTCATCATAGTTTATCATATGCCTGATATATTCCACTAAAAAGATCCTGATAGGGAGATATTTTGGTAGCCTATATGGTGGAAATTCACATCCATATACTTTGATTTCAATATGGTTCTGGTACAAATACCAATCCCCTATTTTGGCCAAGTCGGAGAAGTGGAGAATTCTTTGGAATTATTTATTAATTATTGGCTCCATTTTGTTGTTGATCATGCACACCACTGGGTGATAAAATTGATAAATGCAATCTTTAAAGCTAAACTCAGTGGAATTTTCCCTCATTAGTGAGGTCCATGAAGTCACTAATTGAGGATTTCCTTCCTGATCCAATTTATGGAAAGGACATGAGAATCTATCTCATTGGAAAAAAAAAGGAACATTTACACCAGTACTGAGGAATATCTAAACATTCCTTCTATTGAGAATTTGAAAAACTGCTCATGTATGTTGTCAGCCAAAAACTGAATGATATCAAACTAGACTGTAGATTTCTCTTCTGTGGAGAAAATGGACATAAAACCAACGATAGGTTCATCTACCCATTCATCAGAAAAATATCTTAACAGGTATTAGAGGGTGGAAATAATTTGGTTTTCCCTGACAAAGAAGATAGAATATGGATAGGGAGGGTTTTCTTAGGAAACCGAGCATATTCTGGAAGAAAGATTTCAAAAAATTGGGCTCTTTCAGGGAAGGATAGTTTCTGATAGAGATCATTCAGGACTTGGACAGAGAAAGGGCTAGCAGAATAAATTATAGGGATCTGTAACATATGATTGATCGATTAAGGGGTAATGGTGAACAGGGTTTCACCAGAGGAAGACACGATTTCCCTTTGGCCAGGAAGATAATGAGAATGACACTTAAGGGAAAATTATGGGAAATGAAAATTCTGGGGAAACATGTATAAGGGAAAATTGGACTGCCAGAGTCCAATTTCATCACTTTTATCCAAGAAAATGTATGTTAGCCAGAAGTGTAATTCAAAGAAGTCAAATTCACACTTTGTCTCTATAATTATATAGTCTTTTTCTGCTAGGGGAACACGATCTAGGTCGACGGTAGGGGGGAGAAATGAATTTTTAGACATTTTTGTGGATTTAGCTTTGGGAGCCATGGCTAACAGAGATTTGAGGGAGAAAAATGGATGATTGTAGTTACTCGGATTAATTCACCTATTGACAACGTGTCTTGGTGGAAGTTAGCTCGAAAACTGAATTCGACGCAGTGTCAATAGTGTTTGGATTTGTGAATAGGGTAGCAATGGTGAATAAACAGGGTTAAATAGTGTAGGGAGGTGTATGTTATGGCATGGGATGGTGACTAGATGAATAAAGGTCATGGGGGATGCATTGATTGTACAATGGGTATGAGGGGTGTGACGTGTGACAGGAGTTAGTGGGGTACGATGGCATAGTGAGATGGGCAATTTTGTGTAGGTGGTTAGGAAGGATTCCATAGAGGTGGGTAGGTGGTAAGTGGAATTAAGTTGGGGGGGGGTCTGAAATGATGAGAGGTGGAAAAGTTATGTGGGGCCTACGTCAAGAAAACCACTTTTTCGAACCCCCCCCCCCCACACCATTAAAGGAAGAAAGCTCGGGGGGGTCCGAAAAGAATTGTTGGACGTTGATCTCAACGCTGCTTGATGTCATCAATGGAAGTTGTGCACCTTTTATTCGCATAAGGATAAAAAGTCATATCCACGATAGAATTTAGGATTAAATCATGCGATGGGTAGCGCTAGGCTTAGCCTTTCTTATTTTTTCACCAAGGTGTTATTTCCTAGGCTAAAAAACACCAAATTAATTCAAATAAAAGGTATTTTCACAATCCCTTTGCAATTTTATTGAAATGGACAACACTAACCTAACTCCTAGCCTAATTAACTAACACATTAATCCATCTTAGACTGTTGGATTAATTATTAATCTAACCTAACTAATTTGGTCAAGATTAGACTGTTTGACCAAATTTATTCACTAACCTATCAACATAAATTTAAAAGGTTTGATCATGATTATATAGTATGAATCAAACCAAGTTTATTTTCATGGGGTTATATATATATATATATATATATATATATATATATATATATTATACCCTCTTTTAATTTTTTCTATTTTTATCCTTTTTCTTTTTCTTTTTCTTTATTCTTTTCTTTTGTTTTTGTTTTTCTTTTTGTAAATCATTTGGAGAATAAAACATTATTTACAATAAAATTAAATAGATGAAGAAACTCTAATCACCAGGAGATACTATGAAATATAGGGTTATAACACATGGCTTCCAATTTGAATTACACTATAGATCCATGTGAAAATATACCAAACAACTATCCATGGCCATGGAGAGGAAAATGCAAATGTGTTTACATGCCAAAGTTTGTCATGGTCACGAACAAGGCCTAGTAACACAAGTATCACAATCAATCTGAAGATATATGTATACAATGGATTACAATATGATCTCCCATGATCACTGAAGTCACACATGTACTGGTCCAATGAAAAGGTAGTAACAACTTAGGAAAGATGTGGCTACAAACTGATGTCTTCAAGTCTTCTAAATAATTTGCCAAAGGTGCAAGTCTACATCGTGTGAATAAAAGAGTTGAGGTCGAACAAAATAAGACTTCGTTTGATTACCAGTCATTGAGGTATACAGTTAAAAAAATTGAGACAACCTACCGATGATGGACGTAGGTATCAAGGCACCGAGTACATTCTTACAAGTGTGAATAAAGGAGTCATGGGTTGAACACTTAAATAATCCATCGATCAGGAGACATTGGTTTATTCCCAACTGTCGATGGAGAGAGAACTTGCCACTAATGACTGCAAGCCTCTAGATACTCATAGGATTCTAGGTCTCATTTCCTGAATAGATGAGATGAATTCGATGGAAGGGGACCCGCTGAAAGGAGAGAATTAAGGCATATCTCATCATTCAACACAAGGTACAAACCAGTAGCTTGATGTCAAGCCCTAATATTGGCTCATTACCCCTTAATTGGGGCATATTAGATTAGTAATGCTATTTTATTTATGTCAGCTTTAGGCCATTAGTTTTAATTTATATTAGTAATGTTATTTTAATTATGTCTGCTTTAGGCCATTATTTGTAATTATACCTCCTAGTCTCCTATATATACCAATGAGACATTTTCATTTTGAAGCATCTTGTACTTGAACATTTAAGTGGGGTAAAAGGAGGTTTCCCCCTCAAAGAGGCTCATTATCTGAAATTATCTCTTTTTCAAGGCGTTGATTACTTTTTCTGAGGTTTTTCTATGCTATATTGATGTTTGGTTCTTAACATATGGTATCAGAGCTCAAGGTCTTGGGGTTTCGCTGCTACATCTGAGACACCGTGGTATTTTCGCTATAACTTTTTTTCTACAACGTTTCAGAAGTAACGGCTTGGAAGATATTTAGAATACGGATCAAGGTATGTTGGGTTCAAAATTCAGCTCCCGAGGCCTTATACTTTCAGAGGTAAAGCCTGTACAATATAGGGTTCTGGAATCATCCTAAAATGAGTCATTGCAGAATGTTTTCTATAAACAATTTTATGTAACGTTTCAGACCCTAAAATCTAGAGGCCATTTATATAAATTGGTAATGTATCTGTGGTAAAATGTTCAGCTTCTGGGTCATCTTAAATTTGTAGATACACCCTGTGTAAGATAGGGTATCTGACTAGTCCTATTGACTAGTCTCAAGAAGGTGTTCCAGGTAAAACAATCATAACGTCTTCCTAGAGTATCCAAATTGTGTGGGACTAGTTGCATTGGATCATGGACAGTCTGTAGTATTTTGGGTGCGAGTTTCAGAATTTTATATCAATTATTTTGTGCGGGGCACACTATACAAGTGAGATCTCTTGGAAAGGCCAAAAATCGGCAAGTTGTGGGGAACCTACCATAAATTCCACTTGGCACATCCAATTTTGATCAGACCTGTGGCATTTCAGAGAATAAATATCAGAGAAATACATAAGAGAAAGTTTCATACCCAGAAGGGCCAAAAATTGAGAGATACAACAAAAGAAATATTGTTTAGAAGAACCACCTCAAAATCAAGGTTCAAAAGTGATACTTGGCCAACATGCCACCCAAAAAGGGAACTTCTTCACCAAATAAGCCTCCAGAAAATCCTACTTGGACTCTTGATGAAGGTGAATAAATGCGTAGGGACATAAATGAACTACAAAATAAGATGGATTCAATGGAAGCTAAGATGGATTCAATGGAAACTAAGATGGATTCAATGGAA
>ML781053.1:1046782-1085935 GCA_009831015.1 Picea engelmannii
AGGTACTACTACACATGCATTATGTTTTGGAGGTTCATACACTTTTCTACAGGGATATGTTGATTCAGATATGGCAGGTGATAAAGACAGCAGGAGGAGCACCACAGGGTATGTTTTTACTATAGGTGGAACAACAGTAAGCTAGATTTCAAAACTGCAAAAGGTTGTTGCACTTTCAACAATAGAGGCAGAGTATGTTGCTGCTACAGAGGCTAGTAAAGAGATGATTTGCTTACAAAGGTTTATGGAGGAATTGGGAAAGAAGCAGGAGAACATCAGGTTGTACTATGACAGTCAGAGTTCCATTCACCTTGCAAAGAACTCGGCCTTCCATTCTAATACTAAGCATATATAGTTGAGGTACCACTTCATACGATCCTCCTTGGAAGATGGAAAATTGAAGATGGAAAAAATACACACTAGCCAGAATCCTACAGACATGTTAACAAAGGGAGTAACCAGGGAGAAACTGAGTTCTTGCTCAGTTTCAATTGGTCTTCAAGAATGAAGATGAAGATGAGAAATTTCCCAGGTCCAAGAAGGTTCAGAGTCCATCATATACAACAGCGATGGAGTTGTTGAGATCAGTCTCCAAGTGGGAGATTGTTGGTTGTGGAGCCTGATTATCTTCCTGATTCAGAGGTCCTTGTTTTCAGCCGTGTTTATACCCCATGAAGTATTTACACCCCAGAAGTATGTACACTCTTCCACGTGGGGGAGTGTAGAGGGGGGGTACCCCCTCTGCGGGGTCCAGGGGGTCTGGGGGCAAGCAGGCCCCCAATGGAGGTTCGGGGGAAAAGCCCCCAAAGAAAAAATTGCCTTGTAAAAGTATATTGTAATTTCATTGTAAATCTAGACCGTTCATTATAAGGTTGCAGATCTAATGGTAGAGATTATGTTAGGTTTTTTTTCCCTAGAAGGCAACCCTCTTTTATGAGGGAAATGTATTACGACTATGGATGAGGGTGAATATTGTATTCTGAGAGAGGAGACTGTGAGAGAAAGAAGAGGAAGTTATAACGGGTTTTGTTGTAGGTTGTATCCCTTCATTTGCTGGATAATAATAAACGAAGGACCTGGCAATTTCTCTGGTGGATGTAGCCGACACTGAGTGAACCACGTAAATCCGTGTCTCTCTTGTATTGTGTGTCTTCTGTGTTTTGTTTCTGCATTTGTTTTATTTTATTGCTCCGCGGTCCTATTTTTTCTAACAATTATAGGATGTCATTTCCTATATGAGTGAAGATCACTCACGCATTGATTAGATCATACTATACATTGATTCTCATTCTTCATTCTGTATCTCTCTTTCTTTTCTTGATAAGTTTGTTTGTGTATGTTTTATCTAGCTCTCTTGTGCAGGTTTCCATGAAACACTGACAGGATACATAATTATAACTCCTATGAATGTGATGATAAGTAATATAATCAAATTGTCATTCTAAAAGGCGTACCCGTAGGAATCGTCGGAGTTATGTAGGGTCCCACACACGGTAACTGTCGTTCAACTGACATGATACTAACTGGGAATCCAAACAAACCTCCAAAGAATGAATACCATGTGAAATTGAATCGTGCAAAATTTATATAACCGTGCTATATTTGACCACATTATTCATAGATGGGCCTAGGCATATGCCACCTAAAGACACTAGAAGACCCTCAAGTGAGTAAACCACCCAAGCGGTGGAAGCCAAGTTCCATGTATGACGATTGGCTCCGTCTACGAAAGTATTTTCCGGAATAATAGTTTTTAAAATGAAGATTTGTGAACTTTCATAGATATAAGTAGTTTTTTTGGAAGAATGGATTAATATGGAGATTTATGAGTCCTTTAATTTGAAAGGGCATTATGGAATTTGATTATATGACTACTATAGAAGAGGAGAGAAGTATTTTACTACTGAGGAGATTAGTATTTTATTGTTGAGCAAATAAGATCAAATAACATCACCTAGGATGAGAATTTCACTTGAAGGATTTGGGAATTTATCCACAAGGAGATAAGTATTTCGTTGGAAGAATGACTTAATATGGAGATTTGTGAACTTTCTTTATATACAATTCTATATTTATTTTTAGATTATTATCTAACTCTAACTCTGAACATAATTTTTCTCTTTAAATGTTTTTAGGATTTTCGAAAAGATTTTACAAATTGTTTAAATCATGTATGCTTAATGTGGAGAGTAACTATCTTAAATCTATTTAACTATGGTTGGGTATGTTATTATTTCTTATTGTTTATTTAATATTTAGTTAAAGTATATATGCTAATATGTGTTATTTATTTATTTTATTATTGTTTTTTATTATTACAGATGTCTAAATTATATTTGGTGGAAAATATGTTTACATTATATTTGGTGGGAAAGAATATGTTGAAGCATGAGACTTAACTCTTTTGGTATGTATGTCAATTTTGTTTTAATCACAGTTTTTGAATTTTGTTTTATTTCGCATGTTTGAATTGTAAATTTTTAATTTTTGAATTCTGTTTTTATTACTGGTTTGAATTGCAGGTATGAAGTGATTTATTTTAAATTGATGGAATAGAGTCCTGGACTTTGGAGTTAAATGTCTTATTTTTTGTTATCATCCTAAAATGGATGTGGAGCCTATGTATTTGGCAGTGTAACTATTTAGAATTTGATTATAATATATATATATATATATATATATATATATATATATATATATATATATATTTGGAATTCAAAATATCAATTTATTGTCTCATATTTGATTTCTCCAAAGTTTAATTTATGTTTTACGATATTGTTTTATAATGTTTTATAGGAATTTTTCAATGAGAGTTTCACTATGAAGCTTATAAGACTTTTTTCTTATTTTAGTAATATTGATTTTCTTCTTTAAGCTAGCTATAACATAAATATGATTTTCATATTCTAACTTCTGTCTTTATAGGACATTAACTTTGTGTTTTCTACATTTCTTCATTGCACCACTATTTATGTTCCATAAATGGTAGGCTTGTGGCATTTCCATTTCAACAATAGAGATCTCTATGAAATTAAAATGATGAGAGTCTCTGTCTTTGCTATGTCAATGTTGAAATAAAATTGTTTTGTTGTTAATCTGTTAAACACCATTACTAATGTAAGAATAGTTTTGGTTTGGTCTGGTTCAAGACTTGGCTTGATAGATTTTGATGGTCTGGCCAATGCTCAAAGGTGTCTGCACTAAGTTGATGGAAAAAAAGGGGCAAAGTTGTTAGTTTTGAACTAATGTTTTGTATATTATCTATTTTACAGTGCATTAAATTAAGCATCAAACTATTAAATACTTTTATACTATTTATTAATTTAAATGTTTCCTTTTATGTTCATTGTGGACTATTAAAAAACACATGATAAATATCAACATATTTCATTGTGGATTGTTCTTGGGCCTATGGAGACTGATAAAATTCAACATATTTAATTGTGGAATGATAAAATTCAACATAAAGCTGAACTCTTGGGCCTATCCTACTATGTATTAATTTAAATGTTTCCTTTTATGTTCCCTATGGACTGTTCAACAACACATGATAAAATTCAAAATATTTCATTGTGTACTATTCTTGGGTCTATGGGGACTGATTAAATTCAACATATTTCATTATGGATTGATAAAATTCAAAATAAAGCTGAACTCTTGGGCCTATGGGGATTATTATTACTCATTTCCTACTTTTCCATAAAAACATTGATGGTTGCAGGAGATTCCAAGGTCACTATCAACTGGATTAATTCCAAATACAACATGAACCTGATATATCTCAACAAATAGAAAAACAAGATCATAAGATTAAATAATATATTTGAATCTATCAAATTTATGCACATACATAGAAAGTTCAACAAAGTAATAGACAAGATCATAAGCTTAAATAATAGATTTGAATCTATCAAATTTATGCACGTACATAGATAGTTCAACAAAGTAGCAGAGAACCTCTCCAAAAAGGCACTCAAAGGAAATTTTGGTTCACTCTTTTATGAGGAAAATGTTGATGGTATTGTTGTATGTACAAAACATTTTTACATTTTCTAGCCTAGATCTTTACAGATGTCCATTTTTTGAATAATTTTGTATATGACAGTAGATTACATTTTATAACTTTACTACAATGTAAAAATGCTAAAGGGAGGAAAGACTACAGTTCTTTTTTTATCATCACTTTCTAGATCCATATGTAACAAAATATTTCGTTTGATTCTATTAGAATAATAGTGAAACTGTTCTTTTCGCATGAAAAAAAGGAAAGAACTAAGAAAATTAGTGTAACAATGGGTTAGAAGACATAGAAATAAATAATCACTTGAACAAATGGAAGAATGAAGAAAGCCAATATAAATATTACAAAGTAAGAGAGACACACACAAGGGGCTCTACACACACTTGAATTTGAACCTAGGACATTTGCATGGCCTTTATCATTTTGATATTTTCAGAGAGACATGGTCTCACATTTACATAAAAATCTCAATTTACATAAACATCTCAATGAAAGGTCTCAACGGTATTTAAATTCAACTTCTTTCTCATACGAACAACCATGAGAAAACTACAAAGATGATAACAATAGCTAAGAAAATCACAAGAAGAGATAGAAGAGATATTGAGATCACTCATCTAATATTTTTTCTTGTCTTGATTTTACTTTCACTATGCTTATTTATATAAAATATTGTATGAAATAATTTCAATATACTATTTTCTTGATTTAAAAAAAAATCATCAAATTTTATAGTTTCTTATGAAATTTAACAATGAAATATTCAAGAAAATGTGAAATAAAAATTAAATTTTATAGTTCATCAAATTTTATAGTTTCTTGTGCAATTTCACAATTAAATATTCAAGAAAATGTGAAATAAAAATTATGGTTTCTCACTTATAATTTAAATTTTGTTTGATTTGGAAATATGGTTGAAAATAGTCAAAACAAGTCATCAAATTTAATATAAGTCCAACAATGAAAATAGTCAAAACAAGTCATCAAATTTAATATAAGTGATCTTCATTAAAATTTATATTGATATTAAAATTTACCAAAACTTAAAGTTTTTCTAAGCCATCAATAATCCCTTATAATGACATGGAAATGGGTCCTAGTTTTGATATGAAGTTATCCTCTTCATATGAAAAAACATTGAACAATCAAATTGCAAATAATGAACGCATTTATCCTATATGTAGTAAATTGGTTACATGCATTAAAGGATTTGTGTATATGATTTGGATAATTTGTAGGATTAAAGTATAATCATTCAAAGTGTAGGTCAATTTAGGTTCCCTAGATACAATCTATAGGTTCTTCCCTGAAATTGTAAATAAGGTTTGGTAAACTTTATAATTCATGGGAAATACAACTTTTTTTAATTGAATGGACCATGAAAATAAACTAAACTGGAAATGATTCTAGAATCCTAGATATTCATAAATACATGTACTTTCAATGAAAAATACAAAATTATGGAATGTACATGTGTCACTTGTTTAAAAAAATCATAATGGTATTCCATCTTCAATTATTCATTCATGATTGACTTTGGACATTTTCCATTTTCTAACATTTTTATTTATTTATTGAACTTCTATTAACTTTATGCGCGTTGCACATACAAAATGACTATATTGACAACTTGTGACATCTGACTAGTAGTCTTAAAAGTGAACATGAGTATCGGTTTGATGGGTTTCTTGAAGAAAATATCCTTTCAATACAATGGATCCTCTTTCATATATAAAACCGTTATCATCAAAATCTTCTAATAGCCTCATCTTTTGTTTTGTGCATCACATGAAATAATATTTCACATTTTCAATGTTGTCTACATGTGAAACCATGGAAAATACATCTCCTGCAAATAATTGGATATATTGGACAACAAATAGGTCATGTTAGATTATCACACAAGTATATCTACAAGTTATTTGAAAAAATTTAAACATAAAAATTACCTTCTCTAATAAGATCAGAAACTCTATCGCCATCAACTGACACTATAGTTTCACTTGATTCCATCTCCTCTGAGCTTGCAAATGGAATTTTCCCTTTTATATTAAGTTTGGTATGTCTCCAAGATTTAACATATTCCACATTTTCATTTTCACAAATATCTATGGATTTTGTGTCCTCTATGCAAACTGAACAAAAACAAGACTCATTTATTCTATCAAATGCAAACACATTTTGATAACATTTTGGTTTAATTGAATGTATTTTTCATGTTCCATGTATTGTACTGGCATCCAATGGGATTGATCTATTTACATATTGTATTCCAACATACCAAAAAAACCTGCACAAGACAAGAACTTGTTAACTTGGAATCTCTCAAGAAAATGATTGAAGATTGAATATAAATTTGAACACGTTCAAATAAAAATATCTTGTGTACATGTGTAACATGTATATATAGACACACCTGTGCACATCCCTTGACAAATTATATTCATGTCCTAGCACCATTTTCCACCGTTCAACAACTTGTTCAGTGGATTCAAATAAATCGGCATGAGGGTTCATCTAATACCTTCGATGTGCTTGTTTTACAAATGCCCCTGCACTGTCGTGCTCTCCTTTTCCATGACCAGTATCAAAAAAATTCCAACAATGTGTAATGTTTGATTTTTTATGAAGACAACATAACCAATAGAATGACCGTGAAGATTTAAATTGTCCCTCACACCCATCTAACCATATCCAATGTCGATCGAATCCAATTTTGTGTTCTTTCAATGAATCATAAAATTTATCAAAACATTGTTGTACATAATGTGTGTTGTTGATCGATCATCACTTATATAAAAGTGATATTCTTTAATAGCATGTCGATTGTCATTGGTGCTTTCTATGTTATCAAGAATCCATTGAGAATGTCTATATAGAATGTGGACAAATATTATGACTTGATCAGAATGATAATATTCACTATGTATTTCTTTTTGTGTAGCGAATGTGTAATTCTTTGCAAAATCAACTACAGACAAAATTTTAACTAGTGGAAACACTTCAAGGGATTGTTTGAATTATAAGTCTTTCCATCGAGCTCTATGTAAATGCTTGGTGTATTTATAAATTTCTTCCTCAAACTTCTTCAAAAAATATATCACACATATTTTATCTACTCTCGAATCAATCCTTTTGGAAATAACATTTGAAGAATGTGGAGCCGTGTTGTTGACATATTCATATCTCTTCCAATTGACTGATATATTAGAAAATGATTGATCATTCATATCAATATGATACTTTGAGTTAAAAAAACTTAGATTTCCACAACGATCACATTTCTTTCCACCAACACATTTGTTTTTGTAAAATAAATCATCACCTACTCTTTCACATAGAATTTCATATATAAAAGCAGAGAATTTGGAAGGAGGGGGTGAACTTGGCCATAAAGTTTTACCAAAATAAAATAAAAAAAGTTTCGTAATACAAATCAAATTCCACATGATAACGAAAACAATAAGTGTCACGAACAATGATGGGTCTAACAAACCATGGTTTTTGTTGCACAAATGTATTGATGGAAATTTTAACTTCTTTGTGCTCTTCTTTGAACTTATTGAACAATTCTATTTGTGTCATTGGAAATATATGTTTTGGATGTTATTAATATTGTTTTCGTGTTATTCTTCATTGCAACAAATCCCTTGTATGTGGTGAAACATGAGATTCTGCCAACCAATAATTACAAGCCAATTCTTTAACATTTTTTTCAAGTCTATCTTTGTATGGTTGTCTAGAAATCACTATCCAACAAGCCATTTCATCATTAGCATATATTTGCAATAAAAAATTTCTGTGTTTGTGCAATGCTTTTCTTGACGTTCCCATCATTTTTTCCATCTGTGGTGTCAAACGATATTTTATATTGCTAGATGAAAAAATTGTTGTTTGTATCTCTCTATGTGCAACACTGACATCTTTTTTTAGAGATTTTCCAAAATATTTTAATACACTAATTATATTGTCAAAGACATTTTGTTTCACTTTTGTATCTTTTGTCGACTTTTGAATACCTAATAATGATGTAGCTTCTTTTAAATTTCTTGAGTTTATTAGACAGAGTAAAATTTGAGCTTGTACTTTTACTGATTCATCTTTGAAAAAACTATTATACATATTCTTAGTTTGATATATTATATAATTATTATCTTTTTTCTTTCCAAATTTGTTAGTATCAACATTTCCTAATATTTCATCATCAATGTTGATATATTATTCTACATATTTCAATTTAAAGTTTATATTAAAAAACAAAACCCGAACATAAATTCACTAAACTATAAATACAAGTGTTCATTTTGTTTTATCTAAATTTATGTACATACCTATATGTGATTTGTCTTCTACTTCAATTTTGGTTTCAACGTCTTCTGCTTCAATTTTGGTTTCAGTGTCTTCTTCGACATTATGAGACAAATCTATTTATGTTTTTTGAAAAACATCAAATTGTAATCACAATCAATTATATTAAACAATATTTTAAATTTGAATTATATACTTTTAATATAGACAATATGTGCATGCATATTTGGTTGGACTTCTTGTTGAAAATCTCTATTTACATTATCATCGTTTCTTTCTTCAATATTTGCACATTCTCGTTTCTTTCTCCAATAATGTCCTTTCCTTTGTTCGTTATGGTGAGTATCATCTCGAGTGAGATCAAATTTTCTCTTGCACAAAATTTTGTTTACCATGAATTTTATAATCTGTAAAAGATATGTTCAACAAAGACTTCACCTTGAAAAAATGTTCAACATTTATCTTTCAACAAATAAATTGGTATTCCAATAAAAAATTGAACAAACATCAATTACCTTATGCAACAAAAACCAAAAACATGATTCGAAACTTTGTTTAGGTGCTCTAGAAAACCATCAAACAAGTGATGAATTGTGTTAAACATGTTCGGCCGAAAGTGTATTGATACGATTTGGTGCGAAATGAAACAATGTGATGTGTCTTTTCATTTTTTCCAACCGACGGAATTCACTCAACAATCTTTCGGACGAAACATTTTTTTTTCGACCAAAAACCTTGGAAACCGTTTATTTTTTACGGTTTCCATTAGAATTTAGTCTTTCAACCAAAAACAAGAAATTGGGACTGTATACAGAAACAAGAGAATTCCCCCAAGCTTACCTAAACTTTGGAGGTTGAGGACTCCTACAAATACTTAGAATTTGTTTTTGAAAATGACACCAGCATCTGTAAAATTGAATCTACTTTCAATTCCTATAATTTTTTTTTATCTTCATTATTTTGATCTAATTTTATTTAATTTAAAAAAAAATTCATTGCATAATATTTTCAGCAGACATTATGATTCAGTGAAATGAAATATTCGTATCTCTAAAAATACACAGTGAAAAATTTAGAAAAATTATATTCATAATCCTTAAACTGTGCTTTTCAAAAGGGTATTTTTAGATTTTACTTTTAAGTAAAAATCAATATAGATACAAGGTTGATGAAAACATGTGTTTAAAATCTACAACGTTTTCAACTTGGTGAACTTAAAAAAAATCTAGAAATTATAATATTCATCCGTTAGATTCAAAATTATAGTCATAATAAAATAGAGTCTTTGTATATTGTTGTAGTATATTTCGCTTGTTAAAAAAATAAGTTTAAAAATAGATACATTGTTGGAGGAAAAAATAATTCATTATCAATCCTTTCATGTTTAAGAAACATACTGTTAAACAATTGTCAAATTGACATATCAAATCTTAATAAAAATAATTGAAAATAGTCATTGAAAAACTAACAAAATTCTTCACAAGTTTTTTTTTACTGTAAATTGAAATTCTAAATAAAAAAAATACTTTTGTATGCCGAAAGTTGAAGAACTTGTGAAAATATAGTTTTTTTTCTCATAAAACAAGCAAAATAGACACCCATCTTTATGATTTCACCCATGATCAAGATAGCACAGAGAAAGGCCTCAACATATTCATCATTTCTTGAGAGTGAATGTGCCACAATATGTTGCTTCCCTTTTTAATAGACGATTCCAAAATCATAACCCAAAATCTTGGTCAACCATTTTTGTTGATCTTCTGAAGATAGCTTTTGTTCAAGTATTTAAGACTATCATGATTTGTCTTGACCTTGAAGTGCCTACCTATTAGGTAAGGGCGTCATTTCTTCAATGCATTTAGTATTTCCATAATTTCCTTCTCATAAATGGGTTTGTGTTGAGTGGCCGACTTTCAAAATCAAGGGGCTTCCCTTCTTGCATTAGAACAACACCAATGTCATTTCCCGAGGCATCACATTCCATTATAAAGGTTTTTGTGAAGTCTGGTGTGGTCAAGACATGAACTTTTCACATCGCCTCTTTAAGTTGTTCAAAACTTTAAGTTTCCTCTAGAGTCCATAAAAATGCATCCTTCTTAGTTAATATTGTTAAAGGTGTTGCTATTCTTCCATAGTTCTGAACAAACTTGTGTTAGTAACCTGTCAAACCCAAAAATCCTCTAAGATTCTTCAATGTTTTGGGAATCGACCAGTCCATCGTGGCCTTAATATTGTTAGGGTCTACCTTGACACCTTCATGACATACAATATGACCCAAATACTCTACCTCCTTCACCTCAAAGAAACATTTGGATGGTTTGGCATATAGTTATTGCTCCTTTAGTAGTTGTGGCACCTTGTCAATATGTCGCACATGATCCTCTTTTTAAACCCTCCATCTTAGTATCCATTATTGCCTCCAACTTGGCTTCAGTTGAATCCATCATCCCTTGTAGTTCATATTTTGTTACTATCTTATTTTTTAAATCATTTATGACCCTGCACATTTCTTCACCTTCATCAAGAGTCCAAGGCTTACTTGGTGTAGAAATTCCCCTTTTTGGTGGCATGTTGGCCAAGTATCAATTTTAAACCTTAATTTTGAGGTGGTTCTACTAGACGATATTTCTTCTGTTGTATCTACAAAATTTTGGCCCTTCTGGGTATGAAAATGTATTTTTGTAGTTCTCTAATATTTCTTCTCTGCAATGCCACAGGTCTGACCAAAATTGGATGTTCCAAGTGGAAGTTATGGTAAATTCCCCACGGCTTGTTGATTTTTGTCCCTTCGCAGAGAGCGTACTTGTAAAGCGTGTCAAGGTCACAATATTTGATATTTGATTCTAAAAATTGTACCAAAAATACTACAGACTGTCCACTATCCAATGCAACTATTCTCACTTAATTCGGATACTCACTGAAGAGTATATAATTGTTTTACCTGGAAGAATTGTTTCAGACTAGTCAGATACCCTATCTTTCATATGGCATATCTACAAAAGTAGGATGAAAAAAAGATGAAATGTTTATCACATCTACCTTGATAATTTATATGAATATACTCCATATTTTAGGGTCTAAAAAATTACAAAAAAAAATTATAGTGAAAATTTTGCGATGAATAAATTCAAGATGATTCCATAACTCTATACAATTTAACCCTCAAGAGATGAAATTTTAACCCAACGTACCTTGATCCATCTACTAAATACAATCCAAGGGGTTCCTTCTGAAATATCGTAGAAAAATAGTTATAGCTAAAATTCCAAGGTGTCTCAGACATAGGAGTGAAACCCCAAGACCTTGAACTCTGATACCAAATGTTAAGAACCACATATAAAAATAGCATACAAAAACCTCAGAATAAGTACTCAACACCTTGAAAAAGAGATTATTTTAGATAAAGCCTCTTCAAGGGGGAAACCTCCTTATACACCACATAAATTTCCAAATACATGATTCCAAATGAAAAGGTCTCCTTGGTATATATAGGAGACTGAGAGGTACAATTACAACTAATGGAATGAGGCCAACATAAATAAAATAACATTACTAATGTAATATTCCCCAATTAAGGGTTCATGTGCCACTATTTAGAGCTTAACAATGTGTTGGTCTCGAAAATGAATGAAGTACCTTTCCTTCTTCCGTGTGCGCTACGAAATTCTTAAAACTGGTCCCAAATGTCATGTCTCAACATGACCCCAACACTCACTTGTGGATAGTCTTGAGCCACTCAGGGCTTCTTCTTCGCTCCCTTCAATGTTTTTTTTTTTTTTTTACGAAAACGGTTATGTTGCATTAAGCGGCATTCTAGCAAGCCATAATCAGAAAGTTACAACTCTGAAGAAGGTTGGTGACCTCTAACAGTGCTGCCAACCTTCTTGTGAATGTCTTGGGAGACCAATCCCATCTGCTCCTTGAGATAATTCGAGAAAATGACAAAGAGTTCATGCATGAGTAAATTCTCACAAACTATGAGCATAGTAGAAGACAGAAGTAAAGCATTAAACTGAGGGGGCTGAAATTTTCCCCTTAATGTAGGGATCCAGATTTTTCTGAGAACCTAAAGAAATGTTGGAGGCCGCCTCCTTTTCTCTGCGCACTTTGTTGGTCCTTCGCCCTCGGGTAAGGGGTGGAGACGAAACTGAATTGTCTTCAGGTTCAAAAGTTCCCCCAGAGCCGTTAGAGGGGACTGTAACAACCAGACCTGCATGGGCAGAGGGTTTTGGATCTGAAGCCCGAATTTCTCTTGCTGCTACTGAATCTTCCTTAACTATTGTTGCTTCTGGATCTAGGGCTTCATCTTCCTCCAGTGCTTCTTTTTTGTTTTTGTTTTCTAGAGTTGCCTCTGCTGAATGAGTGGCCTTCGGGGCCTGGGCTAGTGGATCCTTTTGCCTTGACTGCCTTCATCGTATGGGCTGAAAATCATCTTCTTTGACTGGTCCCGGCTCCTCGGAGGCTTTGGGGCAGCTTTTTGCGAAGTGACCGTAAGCATGGCACTGGAGGCACTTAAAGGGAATCTGCTCATAGTCCAGCTCTTGGATATGGCACCATTCCCCCAGGGATATCTTAATGGATTTTGGAAGACCTTCCTCGAGGTTAACCTCAACACAAATGCGAGCGCAGGTAAATTGGTCCCCTTTCGGCTCCGCACTGTCCAGGAAACGCCCAAGCTTATTTCCAATGTCCTCCAAAGAATTTTTCCCCCAGAGATGCAAGGGAAGGTGAGGCAGCCTAACCCAAACAGGGGCTGCGGTGATCTCGGCTCTGGGGTTGAATTCAAGAGTCCAGAGGGCTAAGAACATCCCTCTTGACCCCATGAAATAGGGTCCATATCTGAAAACTAGATCACAGTCCTCTTTCCTCGTGAAACTGAAGACAAAAAAAACCCTTCCTACTGCGAGCAGAGAAACTGTTCCCTGTATCAGTGACTTCCAACGGTCATCCATCCATGCCTCCACCGTTTTGGGGCTAGGCCATAACCCTGTAAAATTTCCAATGAAGGCCTTTTCGGCTAGAAGGAGGGCAAGCTTGCAAGGTCCCTTTGGAGATAGCTCCAGAGAAGGGATCTCCTCCAACTTCTTAACAAACTTAGATGAGAGAGAAGGCTTGGATTTGGGTCTTGCCGAGCGGATTAACGCTTTGAATGCTTCCAGAGGATCTTTTTCCCTCTCGGCAATCGGATCTGGGGCCATCGTAGCAGGCCGTCGACCACCAACAAACAAGAAGATGGAGGCCAAGACCGTGGCTCCAAAACGCATGCAAAAATGCAGGCAAAACTCAGGCAGGACGTTCTGAAAACATCGATCCGCAGCCCTGGATGCGTGGAACCCTAAGCGGCTGCTACACATGAAGATCCACGCCCCTGCAAACTAAAACCAGTGTGGAGGCGGCTAGGGTTTAGGCCCTAGCCGCATTGACCATCCGTCTCATGCCGTCTCACTCCATCCTTCAAATTTGAAGGACATGGGGGTGGGATTTGATCCACTTATGTGTGCACAGGTCATGATACCATTTAATTTAATATGGTATCTCTAGGTGCAACCACACGTTCGACCACTACCTCAAGGTGTCCCCATGGCTCCAGATAAATCCCTCATGAGAATTGAACTTTTCCCAATAGTGAAAAACTCCTCGCTTTCCACCATTGGATCCAACCCCTTTGGGCTTTGCTCCCTTCAATGTTGCAACAAGTTTCTCAAAGATTTATTTTGTAGTTGCAATATTCTCATTTGCTTTTACTTCTTGAGACAAAATCTCATCTGGTGTTTGTGCGGTAATGATAACTTAGTAAGTTCTTCCTGAACAATAATTGACTCAAATAAGCATGAAACTCATTTAGGTGTTTTAACTTTCTCCTTCAATCTGGGTAGATGGTTTTCTTGTAGCTCAGGTATCATAAATGTTGCAATACCTAGGTTTTTGTTGCGCAAAACGTTCTCTTCCCTTGTTCTTCATGTTCATGTTCTTCTTCTTGATACTTTGTTAGTTTTTGTGTCTCCTTATCCATTATTTTTTACACAAGGGTTTTCCATTCTGCTTCCCAGTTGTTTACCATCTTGCTAACATTTTATTTTATGTTGTCCTTCCACTCTCAAAATTTCTTCCTGCTCAGCGTTGTTTCCTACTTACTATGTGGCTTCTTCATTCCTGATGTGGATGCTCGTACCTTTGGTGGTGCCATAAATATTTGTAATTTGATTCGGTCAACAACTTACCCAACTCTTTGCTTTATAAGCTTTGGGTCTTCTCTTTCTCTTTGTTCTTTGCAAATGTTTATGCAAAAATAACCCTTTGGCATTACCCTTCGTCTAGTTTTATAGCTCGCTAATAGTTTTTTCATACCTCTTCTTGCCCAAATTATCAGTCCCATCTGATTTTGTTCGCATTGAATTCCTGTCATATTATGAATTAAATTTGTATATTTTGACGGATCATGGTCTAGATTTTCCATCCTATCAAGATCTTCGTTGCCACTTTCCATTTATCACCATGCGTTCATGTCATCTTGCCATGATATTTTCTCTTACCCATCCTCTATGTCGGTCTTTATCCTAGTTTTGCACTTCTCTTTTCTGCATGTAGTTCAAATTTCCTTCCTTTCCATGACATTTTCTTATCCATCTTTGACTCATTTTAAGAATGCCTAATTTAGAACTTTATTTCTTCTTATTTTCTTTTTCTTCTCCTCTATAATACAATACAATACAAATATTATGGTACGCATACTACATTGTCTGGCTAGTGCGCGGAAGTATGACTGTCCGTATACATTTTCAACCGACTATCATTTATGATCCCTTCCATGGTTTCCCCATTCAATTTCTCCAACTAAACAACACCTACCTCTCTTACAAATATTATCACATAAGGAGCCAGCCAATGCATTTAGAACTTCCCAGGGTGCTGCAAAAATTTGTTGTCATAGATTAAAACTAAGTCTCCCATTTGAAAATTATTTTGTTTAATATGTCTATCATGTCATGCCTTTTCACATGATTTCTGAACTTATTGATGAAATCCTGCAATGAATCATTCTTCCTCCAGTTCCATTAAATCTCAAAGTATTTTCTCTACTACGACATAATTTGTGAGCTCTTTCAGCATGACAATGCATAGACTTAACACAATGAATCACATGGACATAATTGCTTCCTGGCCATATACTAATCGGAATGGTATTTTTCATGTCATCTTCTTAAATGTAGTCTAGTATTCCCATAGTACTGCAAGAATCCTCAAGTCCTAGTCATCTTGATTTACATTAAATATCTTCGTTAGTGCATGCTCTAGGATATTGTTAAATTCTTCCATTGTTCCATTCTCTTGAGGGTGATAAGGTGTGTTATTCTAATGATAAATATGAAACTGTTTTTTCAAACCAACAATTGTACTTGGTCAACTACTCACTATACCACTAGGTGCTTCTTTGTCTTGCATGCAATGGTTGGTCATCCTGCACAATGCGTTCAATGCATTTTCATCATTCATTAGTTATAAGCAACTCTTTAAGAAAATTTTCAAAGTACTTACCTTCTTAAATGTCCTTTCCTTCATCGAGTGGTCATAGACTGGAGGCATTACATACACAAGTGGCATGCCATACATAGGTTGCGAAGTTGATGCTACCCATTATATTTCTAACAGATCCCCTTCCTTGCCTGCTTGTATGTGTCTCTTTCCTTTCGATGATCAAACATCATAGGAGGTTCAGATGCTTTTTCGACCCTCTGTTTAGTATGAGTTCCTTGTTTCATCGCATCATCTCCTGTTCCTGCTCCTCCGTGCATAATTGTTGCTAATCTTGGTCTATCGTCGCACTCTTATATTGCTATCATATGAACATTATGGTTCCTTTCTTCCTTCCACCTCGCAATCAACTACAGACAATATTTCATCTCATCATCCAACTATCTACAATAGGTGCACATTGTACAAGGATTCTGACAATCTCACGCTAAATGCCTAGGATGGTTACAATTATAGCATATAATCGATCCTCTTCCTCTATCGAATCCTCCTCTTCAGTGACCTATGAATCCTCCTCTTCCTCCTTCATTGTAGCCTCATGAAGTATTATATTGTGGTATTCCTCCTTTTGATCCTTCTTCCCCTTGAACTCTATATGAATCCATGGTGCATTCTCTCATGAGGTCAAGTTCATGACATTCATTTTCATCATGTCCCACAAAAATAAAAAAAGTTACAAAACAAGTTCTTGGTAGTTCTGTCATACTTTTGCATCAAAGGACATGAAGTCAGGTGATGACCCATTGTTTTGCATATCTCACAATAGACTCATCCTCCTAGTGCTAAGGGATTCAGGGCTCCCATAGAAAAATATTCTCTAAAATTTGGACACTCATTCTTATGATGACCTTCCATTAATCATGTACCACACTAGACTTATTTGTGCTTTCCCTTCCCTTTAGCCAACTCCTACAACTGAATTTTCAATGTTGTTAGTTGCGAATGAACCTGGACCATCCTTGCACGCCATTTTCTCCTACAATGGATGCTTCTAGTTTCATGGCGATCTTTGTTCACTTATGACTGCGACGTAATATTATACTGTGTCAAAGGGCATCGTATATGTGGAAACAATACTGCAATGAACCATTCCCTATGATGCTCATTTAGAATTTGGAAGGTGAATTGATCCATCAATATCTTGAACCTTTGATCAAAATCCCATACTGATTCATTATGCAACTACTTGATCTCTTTCAATTCTGTAATACATTACGACTCAGAATTCAGTTTTTGTAATTATTTTAATAGAGATTTCTTGATATCTGCCAATGTTCTAGCTTGTCCTGCGAGCGCAGTGGATTGATAATTCATATACCAGAGTAACATGTGGTCTCTAAATGTCATTACTAACTGTGTGATTTTCTCTTCATCATGATGTACATTCTTCACGATCCATATTACTTCACAAATAAACAAGTTTTGTTCTGTATCTTTTGTCCTTTCTCTATGAAAGACAAACATTCTCAAAGTGGGATCTACTCCCACCATTACATACTGCATAGTATTCTTTGTCGGTGTCATCAATTGATTATGGGTTGTCGCATTATTTCCACTACTCTAACTACCTTTATTGTTATCATTTCTTCCTTCACTAACTACAAGTGTTCACGAAAAATATTGAAATCTTGAAGACACACACGAGGCCGTAGGTTTGACACAAAGTAAGTCCTAAGTGGGATGTAATGGATCTCCTTCTGTTGGACCGAGTTGATGATATTTTTTTCTTTTTCTTTTTGCGTGATATTCCTTCAATATAGGGTACTACACTAGCGTCTATATCCTCAACCTCACTGTGATTCTCCTCTCTCAGAACCACAATCCTCTTCCTACTGTACCGAAATCGTTTTCCACTGTGCAATACTCCCATCTCTTCTTTTGTCGCAAATTTTTCGTCTCTCAACATTCCCAGCCCATTCGTTCCTTATTCATTCTTTCCTACATCCCTATTCTTCATACACTTAGACCATCCCCTGGTCATTCCCTAGTCTCCATATGCACACGAAGATGCCTAGATACTAGGGAAATCAGATTCCATCTTCATAACCTCCTTATCACATAGCCGCATCTTGATCCAAATAGACAATGATTTCAAATATTTTTCGCGTGGACCTTTAAAGAAATTTCTTTCAACAACATTATATGACTAGGTATAATCTATAGAAAACTCAATAATATAACCCCCCAATACACTATCCATCCAGAAATCAATTGCGCATTAGATAAGGTTACTTATAGTATGAACTTGTCGAATCAACTCAGGGGTCCAATTCCTCGGAACAAAAGTGTAGAATGTTCAATTATTTTCATCTAACCTCCATAACCATTCAACCAACACTATCGGGAAATCAACAACGAAACTCTCATGTAAGTCTGTAAATACATACCTATGTAACCACTGCTCCGGACTGATCCGTGGATTCTTATTCCGATCTTTGGAAAACTCATGCTCCTTTTCCTCTAACCACTGTATGATCTCTTCCTTAGTCGGCCTCCACATTCCTTCCAGTAGCAGATCCTTCTCCTGGCAACAAAACCATTTGTTGGTGCACAGTGGGAAGACTCGGGTTTCAACATTAATTCAGGAACAAAACCTTAAAATACCAACCTTTTCGACATCACCCATAAGAAGGTGAAGTCTCACCTGAGGTATCCGTGGGGACTGGAGGAACTAGGTTTCTACAATCATGAAGGGATGGGAGACATTCATCATAGACATTATACTTATCATAGTTCATTATACCATTTATCATGTGCATATAACATATTCAAAATAACAGACATCTATCATATGTGCACAATAAATAAAATAACAAACACATAAAGACACAAAGACATCATATTTAACGTGGTTCACCCAAGATGGGCTACATCCACAACAATCAACTTCTTATTATATTATCCAAGATATTCATTATCAAATATGCACATTTCATTCATACATTATGCTCGTCATTCTCATATCCTCCTAAATGTCTCTCTTCACTCTTACATTCATGCATGCTTAGCTCTTACTAGCTCATCTTACTAATTCTTTTTCTCATTCTAAGTTACTTCTCTATCCCAACTCTTACATATTCATACTATTACATTATTACATTAGGGATTAACCTCTTAAATAGACCAAAATTCCTAACGACTTACAACTATCTTCCTTCCATTGTGCACGTTGATCCCAAAAATGTGCTAACTACCTTTCCTTCTTCTATGTGCACTGTGCAGTTCCCAAAACTGGTACCAAGAAGTCCTATCCTAACATGCAGGTAAAATCGTATATTTATAATGGCCATCAGGGAAATGGGATTTCATTTACGTACATGAATTTCAATGGTTGAAATGACTCGTATAACTTTGTTGAATATGCATAGCGTTTGTGATTTGAGGTGTTCCTCCAACATGTGCAAGGTCTGGAATTTACAAAATTCAATATCAATCGTCCATCCCATGCAATTTTGGGAGCTTCAATATAAAAATAAATTCGGACATACATGCTTTCATATTTATACAAGTCACAAGTTGTTGTTTCCACTCATTGGCACATAGTGTATCAACAAAGTGACGAGGACATGCATCCCTCGCCTCCATCCACGAAGCACTCTCATTTTGTGCCTCACCTCTGTCCACCATAGCTACGATTTCTCTCCTCGCCTCCGTCCACTACACCCACGATTTCTAATGGAAAACTACTCCCAACACGTAATGCACCACATGCCACCATTTCGTTGCTGGCCTCCATCCACTACAGCCTCGATTTCACTCCTCTACTCATCTACAACATTACAGATTTTAGATTTTTTGAAATATTTTGACAACGACCATATAATAAATTTCAATCGTCCGCTTAGCAATTTGAGAGTGAATGTAGTAAATCTACCTCTCGTCCTCCACAGCAATTATGATCTAATTAATTTAATTAGGCAATTAGGCTTATAGGCATAAAAATTCTTTTTTTATATTAATAACTATCACTTTTCTGTTTTATTAGATTAAAATGAAAATATATTTATCTAGAAATACCTAATTTATTAAAAATATTTTTATTATATTTATTGAAAATATCAACAAATACCAATTACACAAATAATATTTCAAAAATTATTTAAATAAAAAAACTTAATAATATTCAGTTTATAGTTGTGGATATGAATAATTTTTAATGGATGTATATTGTCTTCAATCCCAAACTAAACATAAAAGTCCAATAAATCAACCCATTGTCCATTACAAGTATATGTTTCATTATGTAGTTGTTGTTGTCAACCAACCATATCATTGATTTTTATTGTATTTGTAATACTATTTAACTTTTTCCAATCACAAGTAGAACAGTGTTTCAAATTTACAAAGATGTTTGAAGTTTATATATGTAAAGTTTAATCGTAAAAAGATGTTAAAATTATATATATATATATATATGTGTGTGTGTGTGTGTGTGTGTGTGTGTATTTTGTTTCTCATTTTTTAATTGAATCTTTATGGATATTAAAGTTCTAGCGTTCTATTAAATATATCCATATAATTATTAACATAAATTAAATTAGTAATTTGGATATTATAGTGGCTTAATAAATACAAATTTTTAGTTTTGCACATTTCAATACTTCTAAATTAGTATTTATTAATACCAAAAATAAAATTTAATATATTATCCACATTCTCAAATTTCAGCCATTGAAATTGTAATATTTTTCCTAAATACCACATATGAAATTTCATATTAAACATTAAAGGAGTTACACATGTCTCTCATACAGTGAAGTGGAAAGTACATATCCACAAATAGAATAATTTGTTTTTTAACTTTCAATTACTTTATATTTTTCTTTCTATATAAAGTTGATATAAAATTGTTTTTAAGTGAAAATACTATTTTTTGTTATCTATATTTTATTAAAATGTTACTTGTCAAATTGGCTTTCATGGAAGGAGTTACACATTCATATTAGGTTCTAGAAAACACCTTTTGGTGCAACACATCCTTGGTTGATATAATTTTTTCCAAGCTCCATGTATGTTACTTTGATGACGATTTGGGTTCATCTTCCCAATTTTCCCTTACATATATCACACTTATGGAGGATATTCCAAATACTTTGGATAGTTACATAAACATATATTTTTACAAATTTATAGTTATCCTATGCTTATATGGTGGACTTTTTGTTAAGATTGACCTTAGTAATGGTTGTATCATAGATCCATTTTAATTATGGATCAGATCAAATCTATATAGGTGTGCATGATAGATTTAGACTTATATTTGATCCATATTTAAAATGGATCTATGATACAACCATTACTACGTATATATAGAGAGAGCGACACTTGAAATTGAAATATTTCACTCGCTTGGATATTAAAAAGAAAATTATGGTTACAAAGTCAACTTCATATTAAACATTGAAGGAAATACATGTGGTCCTAGTATTAGGAAGTAGGAAGTAAAAAGCACACATATCCATGAATAGATTAAGTTTTTTTTTTATTATGAATTACTTTATAAAATCATTTTAGTTAAGATGAACATAGAAATATTTATCTATGAAATTAAACATCTCCCTCATATTAGTAGGGAGTATCTTTCAATGCAATGATAATTTTTTTTAGGTATATATATATAATTTTTTTTAAATTATTAAATATTGAAAATTAAATTTAAAAAAAAAAACATTTTTTATTTAAATAAAAAAAAAATAACAAAAAAAAAAATGAATCTCTATAATTTGAATTCATAAATATAATTATATTAAACTTGTCATAAGGATAACATTGAAGAACTCTATCATAATTTTACAACTACCCTTTCCACTTTTATTAACAAGTTCTCTTTTGAGGTGTCCCATAAAAAGAATAATAGAAAAATAAACCCTTGGTATGATAAAGAATGTAAAATTGCTAGGAAAGACATTAGGGATGCTTCTAATGAGCCCTTAAAACTCGATAAGATCAATACATACAAAGCCCTAATTAAAAGGAAAAAAAGATATTATATCAATAAAAGGCAAGAGCAACTTTCAAAACTATACAAGTTGGATCCTAAGAAGAGCTAAATTCTAAAACACAATACTAAAGAAAATAATAGGATTCCCTTAACGGACTGGAATTTCTACCTTAAAAATCTTTACGAGTTCCCTAATGCCATGGAGACCATTTCGATTGTCGCTACAAAGGAAGAATTTTTTTCTTTAGATGACATAGAGTTCGGACTTAAGTAGCTCGCAAATGGGAAAGATAAGGACATTGAAGGCTACCAAGCTGAAATTTTTAAAATCGGAAGGCCAATCCTTATCCCTCACATACACAAGCTCTTCAATTTAGCAGTCAAGCAAGGCTTCCCTAAACCCTAGACACAAAGCCCCATTGTTACTATTTTTAAAAATGGGGATAAAAACATTCCCTCTAATTATAGGACCATTATGATTAGCCCAATTTTAGCCAAGCTTTATGGAATTATTTTGGAAAAGAAGATTGACATTTGGCTAGAAAGTCATGGTAAAAGAGTTAAAGGCTAGGCCGGGTTTAAGAGATATCATTCAACTGTGGACCATCTTGTTACCTTTAGGATCATTGCAGAGGTGTTCTGCAATACTAAAACCAATCTTTTTTGTTGTTTTGTTGACTTTAGAAAATCTTTTGACATGGTTTCCTAGGAGAAACCTTCGAAATAGGTTGGAAGAGATAAAAATGCCTCTTGAGTTGAGAGTTGTTGCAATAAGTATGTATGAGAACGTTATTGCTAAGTTTAAAAAAACTGAGGGTTGGTAAAAATAATTTAACTGCAATATCAGAGTCAAATAAGGTTGTCCCTTGTCCCCTACCCTTTTTGGCATATACATTGATAAGTTAGAAGAATGCATGGAAAAAGCAGATTGTGTCATCCCTACGCTCACTGATATAGTCATCAATCTTCTTCTTTATGCCGATGATATCGTTCTTATGGCAATGAGTCCCCAAGATCTTGAAAACCAACTAAGAATCCTTATGGATTTTTGCTCCAATATGGGTATCACTGTTAATATTGATAAGACTAAGGTCATGATTATTAAATCCAATAAGATCCCTTATGATACCTTTGTATATGACAACAACAACTTGGAGGAAGTGACTTCATACAGATATCTTGGAATTGATATTTACCACAAGCTCAATTGGAATTATAGCATTGAGAAAAGGATTATTGGGGGATGAAAAACTTATTATGGGCTTGAAAACAATTGTAAATCAGGTGATCTTTGGAGTTGGATAAGAAGAAACTCCTCTTTGAGACTCTTGTTAATTATTCTTTATGGATGTGAAGTCTGGGGTTGTAGTATCTCTCGTGAATCCTGGAGAAAGATAGAGAAAATACAAAAGAATTTTATAACCTATAATCTCAAAATTAAAGGAAAATGCCCTATCCCATCCTCCTCGTAGAAACAAGCCTCTCCCCCATTGAGAGCACGGCTATGACTAGATACCTAATGTATAAGAACAAGTTAAACAACATGGAAGACAAGAGGCTACCTGAAATTGCTTCAAAATCAAGTCATAACCACCAGACTCAAGCGAGGATGGCATAAAGACTCCCCGTCTTGGCTAAACTATTGGGGAATCATGGAAGAAACCATTTTGCATAATAAAGATACTATTAAAAAAATGTCAACTAAAAATACTATATTATCCGGATATTCCTCTCTATATAAAGCGTTAAATAAATAAAAGCCCAAACATTCAACGTTAAGAGTTTATTTCCCTGGGCTACCAAATTCAACCTGTTAAACTAATTCAGACCCTAAACATTAGGCTTTTAGCGTTCATTTTTCTTGGTCCAGCTCATTCAACTCGAATTCAGAGACTACCCTTTGAACTTCTACAGCCTAACATGTTTTGGGGACACCTCGTCGTTATTTTACATTGCAAAGCAAACCAGAGTTTCAGGATGCATGCCAAAACATGTCAGACTAATTCCGAGACTAACTTTTGAACTTCAGTTCATGGTTTTTGGGAAACCTCGGCGTTATTTTACATTGCAACGCAAACATGAGTTTCAGGATGCATGACATTCAGATATCAGAATTAAAAACCGCAGATCAAACTATATATTAGATCGATCTGAGCTAAGTAAAGTTTGACAGCAGTGTGATAGCCGAAATATTCCAAATATAACCATTCTTCTTCATTCAAAATGACTCTAAACTGCTTCTTGGAAAAAAAAAAAACTGGGCTAATTACAGCTCTTTTCTAAACAGAAAATAGATCTTTTATTTCACTGTCTGAGTGTGTGATACAAACTACCATAAATTACTGGAAGTTCGGAAGGTGATGTAAAACGAAAGCTTGAACAGAGAAAGTACCTTCTTTGAACTCTAAACTCCACAACGCCTTCAGTTATTTCAATTATCTTCTCATAGTGGACTCAATAGAGCAAACATACCTGTCATGTATGGTGCGCTAAAATTAGGTTTCAAGGATGCAATCCGCTATCAGGTTCCTGAAAAACATTCAGTAGTATTTCGCTCTAGGGTTTTCCCTGAGCATTGCTTATATAGGTCTCAAAGAAAAGAACAACGTAAAGAAATTGAAGAGTAGACTCCTTTTATTAAATAATATGATAATGTTCACACATCGTACATTTGCAAATGATTAGATTAGAATATAGAAATCCATACAAATATTTCGCTATTCTGAGAAACCCTATAGTTGAACACCACAACTACATTAGACCTAGAAATCCATACAAATATTTCGGCTTTTCTGAGAAACCCTATTGTTGAACACCACTACCTTAGCAAGACGGAAGGCTCAATCACCAACAGAGCAGAAAACAGACTGCGCAACCTTTTATTAATGCTCACCCATAGAATATGATACTACACGGATAAATCCCAAAGTAACAGTTCTTCTCCCTCCTTGGAAAGTTCCTCGACGCGTGCTGTCGCTGTGTTTGGGAGATGAAATTCTATATTCTTTGGCGAGCTGGCAGAGCCGATAATGAGCCGATCTTCATTATTCTCTCTCATCTGCAGGGGAGCTGATTGTTGGAGGCTCCAAACAATGGGAGTCGCGTACTGCTTCGACATTAATTCTGCTGCACAGTCTGCTGTTGGATTAAAATTCGCAGCTATCGATGAAGATTCGTCTGTCGCGTTAAGTCCGATACCTTGGTTGATTGTGTCAGCCGAGTTTCTGCTCTGGGGAAATGATAGGCTGTTTAATATTAAACTAATTTTTGCTGCTGCTGCAGCAGCGGTGGCTTTAATGTCTTTTGGAGAAGACGTGGGAGGCCGAGGCAAGTACTGAAGCAGGTGGGGAAAATTGAGAATAGCAGAGTGGCCCCTCAAAGCGAAAGCTGCGACATCATGGGCACAAGCTGCCATATCTGGGGAAGAATAAGATCCGAGCCAGATCCTTGACCGCTTTCTGGGTACCCTAATTTCGGAGACCCAGCTTCCCCAGTTCCGCTTTCTTACGCCAACGTATACTGAATGACTTGCAGCTGATCTTCTGGTGCTCTTCATCTGCCACGTCTTGTTTCTGCCATTGCTCCTGCTGCAATCTGCTCCGTGCGACATGGTGGCCAAATTGAGCTTCTGTGTCGCTCAATACAAAAATTAATGATGTAAGGAACTGCAGGACGCTTTACCTCTATAAATATTCTCGCAGCGGTGTCGTTCTAACTTCTTACCACCTGCTTTTCTTTTCAACCTAATTATTTTGGGAGGGACCACGTCCTTTGAACGTATATTATTTTGGCCGACCAGCATTAATTAGGACGCAGGATTGCCCACCTGCAGAGCCTTTTCGCCCACACTCAAAAATAAATATACCATGTCGGCAAACATTATCCACCATACATCATATTGGCAAACATGGAGGCAAAGATGTTTGCTGAGTAATAAATATCAATACCTAAATATACATTTAGGGATATGCAATTTATTTTTTTCAAGAAGAGGTTTGCCGGTCAATTCGATGTTGTTGGATGCTAATGTTAACTTGAACTCCAATGTTTTCTAGTTAATTGTTTCAAAGTGATAAAGTGTTTTTTCTATTACTTTGTACTCATTTTCAATCTCTTTTAGTACTGATTTTAAAAATAGATTATTATTATTATTATTCAAATTATCTATAATTGAGATTATAAAATATAAAGTGAAATTTTAGGATTAAGATTTCAAATTTTTTATATTCTTATTATAATCCAAATTATGTGTAATTAAAATTGCAAAATATAACATAAAATCTTAAGATTAAAATTTCAAGATGTTAATTAAATGTAATCAACAATTTTTGGAGTTTTTACTCATAACTCAAATTATATGTATAATTGATGTTTTAAAAATTCAAATTATATTTACAATTAAAATTATATTAGTTAATTGAAGTTTTGAAATTTCAAATTATATATATAACCTAAAATCTTGTGATTAAACACTCTTTTAGAATTCTCATCCATAACTCAAATTATATATATATATATATATATATATATATATATATATATATATATATATATATATATATATATATATATATATATAAAGTTTTAATATATAATTGAATGGTATGATTAGGCTTTGAAGATTGTCAAATCTAATCCATTTTTTTTCATTTATAACCAAAGTATATTATAATTTAATATCATTCATACCTAAATTATATTGAATTTTATTTAGATTGTCTAAAATGTCTTAATTGAATTTCAATTTCAAGTAAATTATGTAAAATGTTATAATTAGATTTTCAAAATGTTAACTACATTTAGATTATTTTATTGTTTTAATTCATATAAAAAATATATTTAAAATTGAAATTTAAATAAAATTTATATTTTTTATAATAAAATCATAATATTAATTATAATTTATTTTAAAATATAATAATATAAATCAATAATCTTTTTAAAATAACTTCTAACATTTTTAATTGATTTATAAAACTTTATTAAAATATAGTTTTTATTAGTTTTTATTGTAGAATAATTGGTGATAAAATATACTATTAAAGTTATTAAGTAATGTCTTATATGAATTTACTGATTAGAAACCCTCCATTAACCTTGTGTGCCACCTAACTAATAAGTATGAAACTAGTTATTAATTTCCTTAATAAAAAAATATATATATAATATTCATTTGTATCATCATACATATATTTAAAAAGACACATTTTTCAATTTAATCATATCTTCCAAACCAATCAATCAATGGATATCCAACTTTTACCATTCTAAAACTAAAGAGGAAACTATAATAAAACCCTAATCGATGATATGCCTTTACAATTCTAAAACGAGAGATGGGATGGTCTTCTAAAAAAATCCCCAATAGACTTCCAATACATTGTAAGTACATACTTTAAAAGAACCCTAAAAGCATACAAGTACATTGTAAGTGAATATTTTAAAGATGCACAAATAGAGTTTACCCATATCATCGTAGATATCATGGTAACACATATCTATATTTTATGTTTGTATTCATATCATGGTAATATATGATTATGTTTATTCATATATTATAAAATTAATATTTATAATTCATAATTTTAATTAAATTTTAAAAGTGAAATTATATAAAAGTAAAATGGTAATTAAATTATCTTTTTAATTGTTGAAGAAATAAGTTTTAAAAAAAAATTACTATTCAAAAAGTTTTACCATTTAGTTATGGATATTTTTTTGTAGATGTCAGTATCAAATCAATCTATTTAGATATCAACCCAAAATAATCTAGCTAGATGCCACCCTCAAGTTAGGAAATGAGACCACTAAGGTAAAGAAACCAACTATGGACTTAAGCACGTCCAATGCTTCTTGTAATGATGATATTTTATTGATTCTCTCACCATGTAAAACTTCAAAAATCACATCCAACATTCAAATAACCATGAAACACTCTTGTATAGTGATATAGAGAACAACTTGTAGTTCTTCCTTTTATGTTATACAATGCTTTAAGATATCACCATTAGGTTATGCTCTGTTACAAGCAAGGAAGAGACAAACTTTGATTCCTCTATGGAAAAATTGAGTAATTTTTTTATTATTATTAAAAATCCCATCAACAACATAAACATAAAGGTGATGTACTCTTACCTTTCCTCGACTTACTAGATTAAAAACAGAATCCNAAGCAAGGAAGAGACAAACTTTGATTCCTCTATGGAAAAATTGAGTAATTTTTTTATTATTATTAAAAATCCCATCAACAACATAAACATAAAGGTGATGTACTCTTACCTTTCCTCGACTTACTAGATTAAAAACAGAATCCCCCTAAATCCCCAATTCATGGTGTTAATTATAAGTGTAGATTGGAGATTGAATTCCTCGTTAGAATCCAATGTGTGATGGAATAATGGATAAGGTTAGAGAATGGTACATATGGAATGGTCTCACAAGGTTCACTAAGTGAACTTGTGACATAGCACATGCATTCATGGGATACTAAACAATACCACTAATTTCACTATATATTGATAAATACCTCCCAAATTCCTTTTGTTGAACCCCCCTCCCAATACATCTCTCCAATATAAAAAAACTCTATTTTTTCTAGAAACCCCTTTTTATAACTCTCAATATATATAAACCCCCTAATACCTTGCATCCCTCCCCCCTAATACCTACAATATATTGACTTTATTTTTCACAATTTTAAACCCCCCTTTCTAAATGAACATGATAAGATATTAGTCAGCAAAGTGAATCCCCTATGCATGGTATTTGATAATGGAGAATGTTAGAGAATGATGCAATCAATCATGAAAGAGAATAGACTCACAAACTACCATACTTTCTTAAGAAACATGGTACTTCTCCTTAGGATGTACCTATCCCCTATTCTTTCTTTACATGTGGTAGAGTTTTCTTCACCAAGCTATTCATATACTCATGTTAGGTTGTATAAGTCAAAAGTGTTGGTAAGCTCATTGATTGTGGATGATGGAAAATATGCAAATTATTGACTTGACACTTGGAAAGAAAGAATTTCTTCCTCATGGATCCCCACTCCTTTAATATCCTCCTCCTATGGATTCAATACCCTACCATGTTAATGTTGATGTTTGGACAACATCGGGAAGACATTCTTCCAAATATATATATATATATATATATATATATATATATATATATATATGACATGATATTTATAATACAAGGTATATATATATATAATAAATAAGTAGTTATTTATTATCCAAGGGAAGAATCCTTTCATGGATGGTCAACATATGTTTGGAACACTCATCATTGTATTAATACATCAATCTCACATATAATCTTATATAAAAATTCAACATGGTATCAGAGCTGGATTGGGATTGACTCCCTCACAGGAGGGCCCGGGTAAATGAAAGGGAAATGGAAGTCTTATTCCTCCTCGGATTCCTTGAGAAGCTTCTCAAACAATGGATGATTTACATACATCACCGATATCACAAAACATTGTTGTTGTTCTCCTTCACTTCCCATGTACATGACCATGCAGCCCTTGGGAATGTCCTTGTGAAAATCATGACCCTCCTTCCTCGATCCATCGTGCGCATCATGATGATGAACATGAAAATGGAAGTGAGGAAAATGCATTGAATGGGTCATTCTGAAACGAGGGCGATGAATATGATCGGTGCGATCAAACTCAGGTAAAGTCACGTGGTGGAGGAAACCTATTCAAAAAGAGCCATTTTACCATCTTTTTGAATTAGTAAATTGAGTCTAAAGAGTGATCACTAGACCCCGGATTGACTAAGGAAGATCATTGGAGTATTCTGCAGTTTTCTGGAATGTAACTATTGGCAGATCATGTGAAATGGTAGATGATACTATTGTGTAAGACTATGTTGTAGACTAATCAACTTGCGGTGAACTATGAACATATGCTCTAGGTACAACAATAGGAGTTATGAAGTCACTGACCTATGATCATGACCCTCTTCTAATCATATACATTCCTTTTGAGATTCAGGATACTATCTATAGTGTGTACATCTCTTGCCAAGAAGTTTGGCTCACTCCAATGTAGTTTAGCGTCTGCATATGAATAATAAGAGAGAGATTTCCACAAAGTATGTGAAGAATGTCATTTGAATTTTATTGTAGTGTGCCCTAGATCTTTGTTGACACTGGAAACTTGGGTTCCTTTGAAAATATGTTGTTGCAATAGGCACCTTGATCTGTTGGGATTCGACCACCTGAAAAGTGCAGAACCCCTATGCCATGAATGTCGACTTGGCCTTTTAGTAATTTCCTGGAAAGGAAAATGCTTGTGGGTGATGAAGGTTTCCATATGGAGACCATTGGAGGAAAATATTACACAACTATTTGAATTTAAGAGTAAGTGATAATCTATGGCATGGGTGTTGTTGGTGTTCTAGATCAACATGAGTATTTGGTGAGGAGTGATCAACATGGACATGAGAAGCAATGGCAAACCCTCTGTAGTCAATATCACATGAAGCTTGTTTCAATGTGTTGATGTGATGGTTACCATGATGTTCTGTGCTTTGAAAAGTACAGAGTAGCTATGTGCTACTACGGTGGTTGTGTACCACTGGCAGAGATTGCGTGTCTCTGGATAGTAGTTGTGTGCTACTAGTAGTGGTTGTGTACCACTAATGGTGATTGTGTATCACCGGATAGTAGTTGTGTACTACTATGCCTTGGCGCAGTCGTGTTCTATTAGATGGCATTATAGTAGTTATGTGCTACTAGATGATTTCCATGGAGACTACCAGATCGCTTGGAAGTATTTTTGTGCTACTGTTTGATCGAAGAGACTATGAAAAATGATTTGAGATACCAATGGCATGGTAATAGATGTGTGCTACGAGTTGATTACAGAGTATTTAGTGGACTACTAGATGAAGACATAATGGAAAAACACCTTCGTAGTTAAGAGGGAGTGTTGATGTTTGAGGCAACATCATGAGAAATTCTTCTTGAAGGGTCATGTATGGACTAGTAGAAGGGAATGCATAATTCATCTTAACATGCCTTAGATGGTTAGATAAAGGAATGAGGACATTGGTTTCATGAGGAAACCTCGATATGTCTTGGGGGACATTGGTTCCATGAGGGAACCTCGATGTGTCCTAGAGATTTTTGAGGTAGGGATCAAGAGGGAGTACATTGTTCCTTAAAACCCTCAATAGAATGGGGCCATCGAGAGGAATAACCAATATATTTTTGAGGAATTCAAGGAGATGATTCATAATCATCATTTACCTATGTTTCTGTGGGCAGAGGCATCCATGACTGTAGTGTATGTTTAGAACATAAGTCCTCATAATATTTTGAGGAATGTGACTCCCTAGAAAGCCTTCACTAGAGTGAACACTGAGGTTGGAAATGTTATCATATTTCAGTGTCTAGTATATCACACTAAGTCACCTTGGGTCTTTTAGTTTGTTTTTATCATTTTTAAAAAAGCCTTAGATTCTTATTTTTTCTTTAAAATAATTTTCTCATCCCTTTAATGTTATGTTTGATAGGACCCCTTTGGATGACTAAAAATTTGAGTCATAGGTCATGTGTTGATCCTATATTCGATTTTGATCCTTAAACCCTTTTTAGCTCATGGTCTATTCTTTTTGTCCCCTCTCGTGATTCATCCCTGGGTTGATACCTTCCATGATAAGGTTTATGTGACACACCTCTCTCCTCACTCATGACCTCACATGCATGCCTCATCATCCCCACTTACCTTTCCAATCTTTTTTTGATTTGGAAGTGTTGCTCACTCAGTAGGCAGTTCTGTAGCGCCTGCCACACTTATCATTCATCCACTCCAAGTCATGATTGCCACGACTGATACCATGTCCCTTGTTTTCAGTGCCAGAAGTTGGTTGGATTTCTTTCAAAAGATATTTCATTTATGATCCTTGGTAACGATTTCCAAATTTAAAAATTTTAGTAGTGTTGCGCTGCATAATTTTTCTAGTTCCGATCAGGCGACCGCATGATAACTAATCCGATGTTGTGAGAGATTTCAGGGCTGAAGTTTCCTCAATCTCATCCTAATATCGCGCTGAGAATCTCAACATATGTCCTCTTCACATGTATCTTGTGCAACCTCCTTTGAATATTAATTTTCACAGGAGATTTGTTCTCAGGTTTCGGTTTGTTAAGATTGCAAGGTAGTAGGGGAGCCATATTTTCATACCTGTAAACATCCTCGCTTGTCTCCATGGTCTGATTATTGTTGTTTTTTATAGCCTTTGAAATTCGCAAGCCTACAATAGCCTATCCTCTGTGTATGCATTGTGCTACGCAGAGGTGCTGCTCAAACCTTCTCTAATTATTCCTTGCTTCCTTTCATCCTATACAAAGAATCATTTTGGGATTACCTCTTCACAGTATACACTCTGAAAGCCTGTATAAGTCGGAAGGTCCATTTCTCATAGTCAAGCTTGTTTTCTAAGAACTGCTAATTTGGAGGGCCATCTTTGTGCTTTTGAAACATGAATTGAAGCTTTATGGTCAATAGAATCCCTTAAGCCTCTTAAAAACCCTCATTTTGAGTCATGGAGACCCCTCAGTCGAAGAAAGCACAGAAAGGTGGCAAGATAGTTCGAACAGAACCTGTGAACATGCACCTTTTTGACACAGAACCCATGGCAAGGGAGATGTTTCGAGGAGAAGGATGCCTCTCTTTCTGCGAGAACATGCAGAGAGGCCACCCAGAAGTAGAAAAACAATTTGGATTAAATTTTGATGGAAAGAAAACCAGAGTTGGAGATTTGGAATTTGAGGTAATTGAAGCCTCCTTCTCAGCTGCAACAGGGATCCCCATTTCAGGTGAAAATTGGGTCAAGGCCATGGTCTTGAGTGCACCCGTCGTTAAAGATATATTCAAGACTGAATACCGAGCCAACGAGTTATCTAAGAGTATGCCAAGGAATGAGTTGATCGACCAGTTTGACAGAATGTTGAAAATCATACAGAGATATTTTAGTTGTGAAGGGAGATTTAACACCTTGTATCATTACCACATAAGGCTCTTGTTACATTTTATTGGTAAGGTTCAGATGAATGTTCCTTATTACCTATTGAGAAGCATAGGTAAAATGTCAGATAGGGTGCAAGACAAATCTAAGGATGTGGATTCTAGTCTTTTCCACTCTGGACTTATTAGGATGCTTGTCTCTGAAGAGTTGGGAAAGAAAGAGATTTCCTGGGAGAATTTTTTGGTTACTTCTCACTTCAATATGGACCCAACACCTACTCCCCAATCACAGATCACAGGTCCTTCATCACCTACCAGTACTAAAGCAGGGATCAACAAGAAGAGAAAGGGAAGAGCCCCTATTTTAGAGATCAACAAGAAGGCCAGAGAAGATGAGGAGGAAGTCTGTCCTTCTCCACGCAGAGATTTCTCACCACCACCTCCACCGGGGTTAGAAGAAGTTCCTTCTTCTACATAAAGCGTCGAGTAATATTACACAAAGGGAAAAATTGGTATATGGGGGCAACACAATGGCACTATCTATAGGCTCTGCATTATATTTGACAGGGAGCTAGTTTACACACATACACAGCACATAGGCGCTACCTTCTCTCCTTGTTACATTTTAAGGTGCGCTACCCAGAGTTGCTACACAAGGAAGTTTACCAACAAACACTAGGGATCTAGGGAGACTAGGCCAACAATTTTGGATAAGGTAATGATGGAGTAAATGACAGAAGTAGAAGTTGGCATCCAGAGGAAAACTACAGGCTCCAAAGGGACATATGGAAAAATAGGAGCTGAGCATCAAAAGAGGATCAAAGAAGTTAGAAGCATGATTGGATTAGTCACCAACAATTCCCTTTTTTATAGCATAGGTTGTTATCTTAGTTGTTAGAATAAATAAATGTTTAGAGATTTTTAAGGAAAAGAGGCTAGCTCGTACCTCTAGTTGTTGCCTCCCTTTATTGTTATAAATAGATAGATCAATTGCCTTAGCAGGTTCGGATCGTTGAACAAGGCTCCCTAAACTGTAATATTTTGGATAAAGTGACTGTGATCTAGTGTGTACTAATAGAAATCGGCTTCTATTTCAGACTATCTGCTTCTAATGCTAAATGTTCATATTTGAATGTTTCATATGGATAATTGTGGTAATGACATGATGGAAGTTTGATCATTTTATTGTCATGGTGTTTATTTAGCTCCTTAGTTTCTGATTTCAAGAAGATCTTGTTTTAAGAAACTTTCTTCCTTAGGCTCTTCTAGACCTGATGTTTGCAGTAGCCCTTACATTCCCCTCATTCAAGTCTTATTTCTATCCACATTTACTCCCAAACTACTGGTTGAAGTTAGTCAAGATCTTATTTTCTGGTACATGTTAGCCTTGTTTCTGAGTTAGGATATTATCATTTCGAGTTTTTCCATTCGACCTTTCAAAAAAAATCATACTTTCACATATAATCTGATGGGTACTGGGCTTACCTTCCTTGCAATCAGAAGGTGACTCCTAGTGCTAACAATATACATTCACGTACCCAAGGAGAAAATTATCAAGCTAGACCCTTCAGGTAGAAAGGGTACATTTTTGGGGTACAGTCAGTCTTCGAAGGCATACTAGATCTACATCCCTTGTCAAAGACAGATTGAGGTGAGCATAGATGTTACCTTCGAGGAGGAGGTACCCTTCAGGAGACCTAGATAATCTCACATGGAGATTGATAGTGAGAGACATGAACAAATGGTTCCTTCTCCCCCTCACCCTCCAGCGGTTCAGAGGGAGACAGTTGAGCCTATTGATCCTATAGCTCCAGTTGATGTTCAGAAATATATTATAGTAGGTTGGAAGAGACCTGCATGGGCTCGTCAGACTTTGTAGGAGGAAGAAAGACATGAATCTCCTCATGGTACCTTATGAAAGAGAAATATACCTCAGAGATATGGGTGCTATGACGTAGCTATGAATCACATCATTGATTCTAAGCCTTCCTATTATGAGGAGGAATCTAGTCATCTACTATGGAAAGATTCCATGATGGAGGAGTATTAGTGCATCATGAAGAATGATGTGTGGGATATTGTTTCGAGACCTAAGGGGAAGTATGTAGTGACTTCCAAGTGAATAGATAAGATCAAAAACACAACTGAAGGGAACATCGAGAAGAAAAAAGTGATATTCCTTGTTAGAGGATTCTCTCAGGTGGAGGGAATAGATTATGAGGAGACATTTGCTAATGTTGCTCGATACAATTTTATCTGGATGATTATTTCCCTTGCATCATCCATGGGTTGGAGACTACATTAGATGGATGTGAAGACAACCTTTCTCAATGGAGAGATTGAGGAATAAGTATACATCGAGAAACCAGATGATTTTGTGATACATGAGAAGAAATCTCATGTGTGTAGGTTGAAGAAGGTCCTATATGGATTCAAGCAGGAACCTCAAGCTTGGAATGAGAGGATTGATGGACACCTGATGAGTTTGGGCTTCAACAAAAAAAAAAATTGATCCCAACTTGTACTACAAGACTTTTAATGGTGAGTCCATGATTTTGGTCCTCTACATTGATGATTTATTCGTCACAGGTGCAGAGAGCCTTATTGCTAAATGAAAGTATGCGTTGGCCTCTGAGTTTGAGATGAAGGAACTTTGTATGGTCTACTACTTATTAGGACTAGAGGCATGGAAGAGAACTAATGAGATCTTCCCGAGTCAGGGGAAGTACATAATTGAGATATTGAAGAAGTTTGGGATTTTGAATTGTAAGCCCGTGGCTACCCCAATGGTGAAAAATATGAAGAAAATAAGTGTGTCTTCTTCCAATTCCAAGGAGATTGACATGACCCTATACATAGAACTGATTGGATCATTGATGTATTTGGTTAACACTAGACCATATATTTTCTATGCACTGAGTGCACTTAGCTAGTTTATGAGTTGGCCAAGACAAACACATTGGATTGTTACGAAGCATGTGTTGAGATACATGCAAGGAAAATATGGACATGTTCTGAGATATTCTTCTAGTATTTACATGAGATTGCAGGGATACACTGACTCTAATTGGGAAAGGAGTGCAATGGACAGGAAGAGCACCTTCGGGTATTGATTCACTTTGGGATATTCCATGGTTTCTTGGTGTAGCAGGAAACAAACTTTTTTGGTTTTGAGCACCAGAGAGGTAGAGTACATTCCATTGAGTGTCACAATTCGCGAAGCAATTTGGCTTCACAGGATCCTTGCATATTTATTTGGACATGTGTTGGATTCCACTGTTATTCATTTTGATAACCAGAGTTGTCTGAAGATCTCAGAGAATCCAGTGTTTCATGACAAATGGAAACACATTGAGATCAAGTACCATTACATCAAAAACATGTTGCAAAGGAAGGAAGTATTGGTGCAACACCTTCCTACACATGAGCAAGTTGTTGATGTTATTATCAAACCCCTTACAAGGAAGAACTTCGAGTACTTCCATGACATACTTGGTGTGGCAGAGAATTCATCCCTCGTTGAGAGGGAGTGTCTATGTTTGTAGCTTCCTGAGATATTCTCTAGATCGTACTCCTTTGTGACTGAGTTGAGTTGATATGTGAGGACACTTATCCGAGAGGGATAACTGGGTTTTGGATTATATCCCAACTCCCCTTGTGGAGAGAATATGAGGGCACGTCAAGGGAGTTTACCTTGACATCACACACTATGGGGAGTTGACCCTAGTGTTTCTAGAGGAATAAGACTCTAGAGGTCCACATGCGAGTTCCATGTGTGACATACTTTTTGCTACAATTTCCTGAGTAAGCATCGAGGGAACCTTCTCTTAGACTAGGTTGCAGACAAAGGGAGATAGGATACATTTATCACAAATGTGTACTTGTGGTAAAAGGGCCCAGGCATAGTCCTTCCTTGATCATGACAATGAATAATATGGACTCTAGGTGCTTGAGGTGCTTTCCCCATGTTAGTTAGCATCAGGATGACATTCACTGACATGGGCGTACCTGTGGTGAATGACCCTAGTGTGGTCTTTGTCCTAGTCATGGTGATTTGACAATGAATGATAAAGACTCAAGATGATATCACATGCAGACCCAGAGTGAGCCTAATCTCAGAGAGAATCAATTGGCTCAAAGGGAGAGTTGCAGAAGGAGTTTCCCCTTGGTTCATGTGGGAGAGAGACATCTCCCAATACTGACAAGCAAGTATCATGAGTCTAGGGTGGAGTTTGTATACTTCAGAGACAAGCTTTGGCATGATGAAGAATGTCTCCCTTGTTGAGAGGGAATGTTGATGTTTGGAAAACTTTGGGAATACATACATACATATATATATATATGTATATATATATATATATATATATATATATATATATATATATATATATATATATATGACATGATATTTATAACACAAGGTAGAAATATATATAACAAATAAGTAGTTATTTATTATCCAAGGGACATCCTTTCATGGATGGTCACCATATGTTCTCTATATATGGAACACTCATCATTGTAATAATACATCAATCTCACATATCATCTTATATTAAAATTCAACAGTTAATTTATATTGGGGTTTTTTAAATTACTTGAAAGTTGAGAAATGTATCTATTTGATATGAAGTGGCTGAGAGAAAAAGATTAATACACCTATAGGTATAGACCTATATTTGTAGGTTTATTTTATCTTACCTATGAATATGGCATATCAATTTTATAAGGTGGAGAGAGGAATATTCCTCACTTTAATGACATTCTCAAGAAAATGAAGAAGAACACATGATAAGCATTTGTAGATTGAAAATGTATAATATATTAAGACAAACATAGTTAATGAATTTAAATAAAAGGGTACAACAAATGAATTTTGGTAAATAACAAAATAATTAGGAGTATTATTTAATAACTTATAAACAAACTTGATATGCCATGTTTTTATAAATCAAACTTATAATCATAATTCTCCATTCTCGTTACAAGCATATTAAATTATTATATTCCAAACATGCATAAGTTTTTATATAGTATAAATTACATTTTGATGTTTCAAACATACACAACCTTTCATATAGTACATTACGGTAACTAAGACAGTAATAGTTAGAATTTATATCTACAAAATTTATAATCAAAATAAATTATCTATTTATATTATATTTATTAAATCCAAATGGCTATATACTTCTCTTACTAATCATATTGACATTTCACCACACTTATCATATTAACCCAATATATATGTGACTAAAATTAAAATATTACATTTTTTTTCTTTTATCTTAAAATATTCCACTCCTTTTCCTTTTATCTTAATGTAAAAATTGTTTGACTTAATTTTCAAGTTAAAGGAAAAAATCACAAAAAATTCTTATTATTATGTTTTATGATTGCCATTCTTATACTCAAACTTGATATCATCATTTAAGATTCCCACCCCTATACAACAATGTAGATAAGATGTCCTAACTTTCATGTCTAAATTGGGTTTTTTTGGTTTAGGTGATATTCAAATAAACAATTGACGTCATACCACTTAAATAAATAAATAAGTCAATAAAGTGTTGCACCCATTAAAGTTGAAATTGATAATACTTTCCTATTTATGTTATTCAAATAGTCTATAGTTATTTCACCCATTACCGTTGAAATTGATAATACTTTTCTATTCATGCTATTCACATCTGCTTTCGTTATTAAAGTAAACAAAATGTTTGAGATTAACGATGACATCTCATCCTTTGTTTTTTCCATAAATGCTCAAATAATAACCTAGTAATACATAAAATTGGACTAAGTTCCAACATTATTCAATTATTCAATGATATTATAAAATTTACCAATGATAAGAGAGTGTTTATTCAATGACTAAAGCATTCTTTAACCACATTTTACATTTTTGGTTGAATGTTTTTAGTGAAAAATTGGATTCCAAATATTGCTATTAAAAATAGAAGTAATTGAAAACCAAGTATGAAGATGATTAAATATGAAGTCTTTTAGAAATGATTTAATAAGGACCGATAGAATGTGGAGTACTTGGGATGACGGATAACGATAAGTAAATGATATAGAGAGTTAAAATAATGTAATCATGCACATAGGATGGATACAAATTCTCGATATAGAAAAACCTAATAGTGGTAAAATGATAGAATTGTCGGATGTTAAGGTGTGTAGTCGTAAAATGAAGCCTTAGATGTTAAGGCATGGGATATTAAATATTGAAGATGATCTAAAAATATATTCTAATTATATTATTCATTTCTACTTTATCAAGGTTTATTAAATTTTATAAAAAAGAAAATTAATATATTAATAATAAAAACATATATTACAATTTTTTTATAATAA
>ML781053.1:1086084-1096133 GCA_009831015.1 Picea engelmannii
CGAATGTATGTATACATAATGGCTTTGCTTGCCTATGTTATCAAGTTATTGATAAAACACCCATCATGTTTGTCTTTATTTTCCTTTATAAGCTTCAATGGTATAAAACTAGGGCTTTTACTCCTAATTTTACTAACTTTATCCAACTTTGAGATAATTGGTTACTTCCTAGCTATTTCTCCATCTTTGTTTTATCAAGGCATTTCAATTCCTATCCTTACTTTGTTTTATCCTTACTTTGTTTTTTCCTTTTCTCATGAAAGTTGGTCCTTGGTTTACGTTGGCATTGCTTAGTGCACCAATTTTAATCATTGTATTTATTTTTCTATCACTAGTCTAAATTGATCTTATATGTCCTCTACTTCCCCATCTTCTTAATTACAATGTTCTAATCATTAACCTTATTCTTCGTAAGATATGTATATAGTACCTTGTTTTTTCTTACTCATGAGTCCTATAATTTTTTCTTACATTATTTTGTTTATCTATGTTTAACTTTCCTTGATCCTACTATTGATCTATTCTACTATTGGGTTTGATTCTAATATAATAGCCAATTAAGTAAACATGGTTGTCATTCTTTGTTTAACCGTATGCATTTGGATTTGTACTCTTCATATGGTTGATAATATATCAAATATTTGATGTACAAAAAATATTATTTTTTATTTTTCTACAATGTTTGTAGTGTTTGGTTTATCATCTTCTTTTTTATTCTCTAATTACATTTTAAATATTTTAGAATTTGTGTTGTTCCACGTTTAAATAGATGAATTATCATGCTACGTTTCATTTCAAATATTTCTTATAAATCACATTGCTTTAGTTTAGTGGCTTTCTTGATAGACCCCTGTAATACTCCAAGTTCCAATAACCTTGCTTTCAAATCTTTCAAATCTTTTAGCTTGCTGGATAGATTCATATAAAGCTCTAATATTCTTTCTTCCATCTTTCTCATATTTGGATATAACTCATATTAATTGCATGAGTTTCATTTTAATTTTATTATATTTTGACTAACTTTTTTCTTACATCATACATTCTTTCCTCAATGTTGTTTCTACTTTTATCAATTTTATTTTTTATTTTTCTCTTTTTTCCTTTGCATATCCTACCTCCTTCATTACTCCACATTTATCCTTGACATCTTTAAATCATGTTTCCTTTAGCTCTGACGTTCTCTTTAAAGCTATTATTTCTTTATTCCTTCCTAGATCATGTCCATTGCCAATTCTATGATTAATTGGATGTCCTTTATTTTTATGTTGTCTCTTGAGATGGTGCCATCTAGGATTGGAAGTGTACTTCTAGTGAGTTCCATTATTTGGTTCAATTTCTCCTTCATCTATGTGATTTGTTAAATATTTTTTATTTTGATTTTTTTCTTTCTATCCCAAAGCTTTAGGTCATTACAATGTTATCACATGGTTTTGAAAGACCCCATTATGCTTGTATGTTGATTAATTGGGTTGGTTGTCATTGATGTCAATCTTTGAAGAAAGTCCGGTAGCAAATTTCGATAGCACAAAGGTTTGGGTAATGGACCCAAGTTTGTTTGATGTATAATGGTATGAGTTTTGATATATTTGCAGGTAAGATTAATCTAGATGGATAATAAATGACATGTCATTTTCAGTGGTATGTGGAACGTTACATAACTCCTCACGCTTTGAGAGTTATGGCCTTACGAAGTGGAAGGATCCTCATATGATTGGCTTGAAACCCCAAAAGGTCAAAGAAGTCAAAGTGATTGCAAAGTAGAAATTATTTAAATAATAAAGTGAATTGACAAAGTCAAATAGGATTATTTAAATAATAAAGTGAAGTAACAAAGTAAAACAATATTATTCAAATAATAAAGTGAAGAGACAAAGTCAAGGAGGATTATTTAAATAATAAAGTAAATGGAGAAATTTCTAATTATGGAAAGTGGTTATCAGAAGGTTAACCCTAAAATGAGGAAAATGGGTTACGTGGTCAATTGGCTATTGGATACATAGACAAGTGGTAAATTGGGAAAAGTTGGACATAGGTGACTATGTGGACAAAGTGGCTATGTGGACAAAGTGACCTAGAAGATGCTTCTAAGGAAGCTACTTGGAGAGTATAAATAAGAGACAAGGCTCTCTCATTTTAATCACACTTGACCATATTGAATATCTACGGGTGACTGAGGTAACCAAAGTATATCTAAGCCTAATTTCAGAGGGAAGGTGAAGTAAAGAAGGCCAAAATTCAAGGGAGGATAAATTCTTTTGATTATGCTTTCTAAGGTATGTTATTTACAAGTCATCTCACCATTTTCACAATAACGTTTTTTCTAGAATGATTCAGACTGTTAAATTGGGAGGCCATTGAAAAAACATATCCAAATATCTGTGGTACAAATTTCATCTTGTGGGTCATTGTATTTTTGGATTTACACTCTGTGGAAAATAGGGTTTGTGACTAGTCCTGAAACTAGTCTAAAACATGTGATTCGAGTAAAAAGGTCATAACTTATTCATAACAGATCCAAATTCAGTAAGACCAAATGTGTTGGTTAGATTATAGTATGTAGTATTTTGTGTACAATTTTCAGATCCATACAACAAATATTCTGTGATGGTCACGATCTACAAGTTCGCTCTCTAGAATAAGCCATAATTCAACAAGGTATGTTATTTTTCCTATAGCTCCTTTTCTGATAGGTTACAAGTAGTGACACCTGGAGGAATTACATAAAACACACTGAAGAAAATTGTGTACTATTTTCATATATTTATTCATTACTGGTACATAGTTATGATTATTTCAAGTTAGGGTTGTTGACTAATCCAAAACTAGTCATGTGAGACTAAAGTAAAATTTGATGAAAATGATAGTCTCTTGTTGTTAAATTTAAGGAAGGTTTGCAGGTTGAGGTACAGGTTGGTGCATGGTTGATGCACATGTTTATGGTACAAGTTGATTACAAGTTATTTGGTATAGGTTAGTGCATGGTTGATGCACTTGTTTATGGTACAGGTTGATTACAGGTTGAGGTACAGGTTGATGCATGGTTGATGCATGGTTCAAGTTATTGATATGGGCTGTTTGGTGTAGGTTTATTGGTACAGGTTTACAACAATATATCTCACATTGATAGTGTGACAATGGTTCCTTCATTCTACTTATACATCAAGGCGGTTGGATGGGGCAAGGACATGTGGTTGTATCCACCTTCTGGTTCTAGAGGGAGAACATAGGGGGTTGTAGCCTCCTTCTAGTTATAGCCAAAGAATTGGGGAGTTGGAGCTTCCCTCAGGTTGTAGCCTGAGGAAATAGGGGATTGGAGCCTCCTTCCAGTTGCAACTGGAAAACAAAGGAAGTTGGTGCTTCAAATGAATGTAATTTCTTCAAGACATATAAGAAAAAACATTATGTGGTTTTCTCCCGCTTTGGGTTTCCACGTAAAAGAACTGGTGTACTGAGTATGTGGATGATTTTTCATTTGTTCATTGTTTATTTACTCTTCAAATATTGGATGATAATTCTACATTGATATAACACTTGCCTTATATGGTTAAAAAGGATTAGATTTCTCTATTACTGATTTACCCCCCCTCTCAGTAATCCAACAATTGGTATCAGAGAAGTTTCCTTCTGAAATCAGTTTAACCACTGAAAGGTAGAGCATGGAGAGGAACAACATGTATAAAAATGGAATACCACAGTTTAATGGACATAAGTATGCATTTTGGAGTATAAGCATGAAGACATATATACATGCATGAGGATTTTAAATTTGACAATCAATTGTAGATGGATACACAACACCAGCAGTTTCGCCAACAAATGACAAAGAAATGAAACTCAGTCAGAATAATTCCAAATCCACAAATGCACTTCTGAATGGTCTTGGAGAATCAATATTCACCAAAGTTGCACATTGTAAATCCACTAAAGAGATTTGGGACAAACTTCGAAATATTTATGAAGGAGATTCAAAAGTAAAAGCAACAAAGATTCAAACTTACATAGGTCAATTCAAACAACTAAATATGAAGGAATATGAGAACATTGCAACTTGCTTTTTACGAGTCGATGAAACAGTAAATGCAATTTTGGGATTGGGAGAAGAAATCAAAGAAGCAGTAATTGTTCAAAAGGTACTAAGATCTCTTCTTATGAGATTTGACCCTAAGATATCAACACTAGAAGAAAGAACAGATCTAAACTCAATAGGAATGGACAAACTACATGGAATCTTCATAGCATATGAAATGAGAACTCAACAGAAAAATCTAGATATAAAAGAAGAATCCTTCAAATCATTCAAAAGGTCGAAGAAAAAGGGAAAGAAAAAAGAAAAAGAACATAGCAACAATAGTGATGTCTCGGAAGATGATGAAGGAGCAACCAACTTTGTCAAAATATTGAACAAGGGAACCAATGACACATATAGAGGTTAGCTTCCTTTGATTTGTTTTAATTGTGATGATATTGGTCATTTTGATAAAAAAAAATGTCCTCATAAGAAAAGGATAAATGATGAAGATAACTCAAATAGAAAAAAAGCATATAAAGGAAAAAGAACCACAAAGAATTTTTTCAAGAAAAGCTTATGCATCAAAGAAGACATCTCATCATCAGATGAAGATGAAGTCAGTGATAGTGAGACAAAAAGAATTCTATTCGTGGCAGTAGAAGACACTGATAAAGAAGACTCTGAAGAAGAATATGAAGAGGCCAAAGAAGAATATGAAGAGGTTGAAGAAGAGTATTAAGAGGCAGAAGCTGACCACTGAGAAGAATTGTTGTGTGCCATAGAAGTTATTAGAAGAGAAAAAAAAAAAAAATACTACAAGGGGAACTAGACAAGAAAGAAGAAACTCAGGAAATATAACAAATGATCACAAATATGAAGGTGCAAATTGAATAATATAAAAGAATTGAAGAAGCACTCAATGAACAACTAGAAGGAAGAGATAGGATCATTGGAAATTTGGAAGCAGAAATTTTCACATTAAGAAAGGATCTTTAAAAGAAAAATATGCAGAATAGCTCAAAATTTTTGAATGACATTATCAACAGTAAAAAACCTCATCATGACAAGTACGTACTTGGATACAATTAGACAAAAAAGGGATCAAGCTCAAAAACAACAGAACTAGAAACATATATGAAAAAATATGTAGAAATAATCAAAGGGGATAGGAAGGTCTAAAAAGAAAATTACAGGGACACTCCTCCACCAAGAAGATTCAGATTTCAGAATCAACGATTGACATAAATAGATAGGCCTCAGGAAGAAGAAGGATTCATAAGAGTACCTCTTTTTAGAAGATGTTCAACTACCATGTATATAACTATCTTTTTTGGTTTATGTTATGCATGAAATAATTTTGGACATAAAGTTGTGAATTGAAAAGATAACAACAAGAATATCAACAACTTTGAAAGTCATACACAAAATGGTTATCCAAGAAGGCCTAGTAAAATATAGAGAATAAGTTACAACAAGTTTGAATCTTTGAGAACTGAAGTGGAATGCTACAAATGTAGCAACTTTGGACACATGGCCAAAGATTGGAGAATGACTGTCCCTCCTAGAGAACCACAACAAAACAACAATAATCGCAGATAGGAACCTCAGAAAATGACACGGATAAGAAACCAGAATCAATATAGCAATGAATAATGCACACTCACTCTACAAGCTAAGAAGAAGAAACGTTGTTGGTATGTTGACAATGGTCATTTAAAACACATGACATGTGATAGAGACAAGTTTCTTACATTAAGAAAGGAAAGATATTGATCAGTCTCCTTCAGAAATGATGATTCAACTAAAATCATTGGAAAAGGCACTGTCAGAATTGGGAACAAGAATAACAAGGAAGAAAATGTTATACTAGTAGAAGATATGAAACATAATTTTCTAAGTGTGAGTCAAATCTATGACCAAGGTCATAAAGTTACTTTCTATTCACAAAAGTGCGAGATAGGAAAATAAGGTTCAGGAAAATTGATTGCAACAGCTGCGAGAACTTCAAGCAACATATATGTATTAAGTGAAATTGGAAATGAAAAGTGTATCCTAGAAAAGGAAGATGAAAGTTGGCTATGGAACAGAATAATGGACCACATACATTTTGATAACCTTGTCAAAGTCAGCAAAAGGGAAGAAGTTAAAGAAATTCCCCAGATCACGAAATGAACCAACACTTTATGAAAGCATTGTCAACAAGGAAAGAAAATAAAGACTAGGTTTAAATCAAAAGAATATTCAATGACAAGACCACTAGAAATTGTGCATATTGATCTAGTTGGACCAACTACAACAAATGGTTTAAAAGGTGAGAAATACTTTATGTTATTAGTTGATGATTATACAAAAATGACTAGAGTTTGCTTTCTCAGGAATAAATCAGAAGCTTTTGAAAACTTCAAGGTATACAAGGAAATGGTTGAAAATGAAATGGATTCAAAAATAAAATGCCTTAGATATGATAATGGAGGAGATTCACTTCAAAGGAATTTATGGACTACTGCAACAGGTATGGAATAAAAAAGAAATTCTTTGTTGCTAGGACACCTCAACAGAATGGAATTGTTGAAAGAAAGAATAAGAGAGTACAGGAAATGGCTCGAACAATGCTAATGGATTCCAAATCAATAGATATATTTTGGACATAGGCAATGCATACAAGATTTCACATTCAAAACATAGTAATGCTCATAAACAAAAATGACAAAACTCCCTATGAGTTATGGAAAGGAAGACCAATAAATGTGAAGCACTTCGGAGTTTTTGGAAGAAAATGCTACATCAAAAGAGAAGATGACAGAATGGGAAAGTTTGGCTCTCGTGTGGAAAAAATGGTACTTTTTAGTTACTCAATTAAAATGAATTCATTCAAGTATTACAACCTGAGATTGAACAAAGTTGTGGAAAGAATCAACATAACAATTGATGAAACAGGTTGACAAGAATTAAAGGAAGAAGAAAATGAATCAATGGAACAACTTTACGAAGAAGAAGCAGAAGATGAAAAAGAAGTAGAAGGGGAATATGAAGAGGATCTGACAGAAGAAGAAGATCAAGTTCAATAAGTTCCTCCAAAGAAACCTAGCATATGAGTACAAAAGAATCATCCTTCAGATCATATTATCGAAAACAAAGATTAAGGAATTGAGACTAGAAGATGAATCCATTCATCAGAACAAATGCAGATAGCACTCTCATCTACGATTGAACCAACCTGTTTTGAAGAGGCCAACAAGGATGAATCTTGGAATAAGACCATGGATGAAGAATTGGATCAAATAGAGAAAAATGACACTTGGGAATTGGTTCCAAGACCAAAGGATAAGAATTTGATCGGAACAAAGTGGGTATACAAGAATAAATTGAATGAATATGGACATGTTACAAGGAACAAAGATAGATTGATATGTAAAGGATATGCACAGGCTGAAGGAATCGACTTTGAAGAGACATTTTCCCCAGTTTCCAGAATGGAAGCTATCTGATTGGTTTTAGCTTATGCATGCTCCAAAAATATTAAAGTGTATTAGATGGACGTAAAATCATTGTTTCTGAATGGAAAACGTGAAGAAGAAGTCTACATTGAAGAACCAATTTGATTTCAGTTGTGAGAGAACGCAAATTATGTGTGTAAATTAAAGAAGGCCTTGTATGGTCTAAAAAAGACTCCTATAGCATGGTACTCTAGATTGGATAAATATTTACAGCAGGCAGGGTTCAGAAAAGGAAGTGCATACAACAACCTCTACATCAAGGTAACTAAAGATAGTATTTTATTAATTGAAGTTTATGTTGATGATATTATTTTTGAAAGTATTGATGACAGGTTAAGCCAAAAATTTGCAAAGGAAATGTAGAATGAATTTGAGATGTCATCACTTGGATAACTATCTTTCTTTCTGGGTCTTCAGATACATCAAAGCAACCAAGAAATTTTTATTTCTCAAACCAATTATATCAGAGAAATGCTAAAAAGGTTCAGAATGGAATATTGCAAACCAGTTGCAAGTTGAGAAAATATGATGATTCAAAGTCTACAAATCATAGGCAATATAGGTCAATGATTGGTAGCATACTATATGTGACAACATCGAGACCATATGTAATGCAGACAGTTGGACAGGTGGAATGATTTCAAGCAACACCAAAGGAATCACATGTATTAGCAATGAAGAGGATTTTTAGATATCTCAAAGGAACAAAAGAGTTTGGATTATGGTATCCAAAAGGAAATGATCTATCACTTAGTTCCTACACATATGGAGATTGGGCAGGTTTCATTGATGACTAGAGAAGCACCAGTGGAGCAATGTTATACTTGGGTGAGTGTTTAGTATCATGTCTAAGAAAGAAACAATCATCAGTAACTTTATATACATCCAAGGAAAATTATATTGAAGCAAAAACATGTTGTACACAAGTTCTATGGACGAAACAAACTTTGACAGATATACAGGTTGAGTATGATGAGCCCATTCCAATATATTGTGATAATAGAAGTGCCATCAGTATCTCAAAGCACCCGATGATGCACTCCAAGAAGAATCATATTCCAATCAAGTATCACTTTCTATGGGAATAGTTGCAGAAAAGAACATTAGAGTTGAATATGTGGGAACAAAAGAACAAGTGGAAGACATCCTTACAAAACCACTTCCACAGGAATCCTTTGAGTATCTTCGCCAGAGACTCAGAGTTATTTCTACTCCAAAATGAATGCTTTAGAATGCTTATCTTATATGTCTTAGATGTACATGAGGAAGCACCATAAAGAGGACAATTCAGGTTGGGATATCAAATGAGTGAGTTAGGGGGAGAAGCCCTGAATGGAAAGATACATTTTCCATTGATGAAAAAGGGGGAAACATTTATCAGATGTAGAGTACAGAGGCATGGTTCCAGGGGGAGCGTTGGTCACAGATATGCAGGCATGGTTCCAGGGGGAGCATGAGTGATATGATTTCAACATTGCATCAAAGTGTTTCCATCAATGCGAAAGGGGGATATTATTGATTAATTGGGTTGGTTTTCATTGATGTCAACCCTTGAAGAAAGTCCAGTAGTGAATTCCGATAGAACAAAGGTTTGGGTAATGGACCCAAGATTGTTTGATGTATAATGGTATGAGTTTTGATATAGTTGTAGGTAATACTATTCTATATGGATAGTACATGTCATGCCATTTTTGGTGGTATGTGGAACATCACATAAATCCTCATGGTTTGAGATTTATGGCCTTATGAAGTTGAAGGACCCTTCATATGATTGGCTTGAAACCCCAAAAGGTCAAAGACGTCAAAGTGTTTGCAAAGAAGAAATTGTTTAAATAAAAAGGTGAAGTGACAAAGTCAAAGAGGATTATTTAAATAATAAAGTGAAGTGACAAAGTCAAAGATGATTATTTAAATAATAAAATGAACTGACAAAGTCAAAGAAAATTATTTAAATAATAAAGTGAAGTGACAAAATCAAAGAGGATTATTTAAATAATAAAGTGAAGTGACAAATTCAAGGAGGATTATTTAAATAATAAAGTAAATGGAGAACTTTATAATTATGGAAAGTGGTTATAAGAAGGTTAATGCTAAAATGAGAAAATGGGTTAAGTGGTCAAGTGGCTATTAGATACATGGACAAGTGGTAAATTGGGCAAAGTTGGACATAGGTGACTATGTGGAAAAAGTGGCTATGTGGACAAAATGGCCTAAAAGATGCTTCTAAGGAAGCTAGTTAGAGAGTATAAATAAGAGGAAAGCCTCTCTCATTTTAATCACACTTGAGCATATTGAATATCTACAGGTGATTGAGGTAACCAAAGGATATCTGATCTGAAAACAGATCCAGAGGCCTGATAGGACTTAAAAATGCTCAAAAATGAAAGTGCTCGGAATCATACGAAACCTGTGCCATTGCGTCCGTCTCGTCGTCCTGAATCCGGTGGTATAATTTTTATCGCAAACGGAGTCCGTATGAGGAAGATATCGCGTTCTGTCCGAAAAGCCAAACAGGGAAATTTTGGGAGCTGACTGTACCTGTC
>ML781053.1:1101526-1118922 GCA_009831015.1 Picea engelmannii
TGTTTTCAGATCTGCATATGTGTATTTGACTGATATATAATCCTCTTCTTTCCTCATTCTTTCGTTAATTTCTCAATTGGTTAAAATATTCATGCAAGTTAAAACTCAACCATAATCATAAAAGATCCTGCCCCGGATCAATATCTAAGCCGAATTTCAGAGGGAAGGTGAAGTAAAGAATGTCGAAATTGAAGGGAGGATAAATTCTTTTGATGATGTTTTCTAAGCTATGTTATTTACAGGCCATCTCACTATTTTTGCAATAACTTTTTCCTAGAATGATTCAGACCGTGAAATTGGGAGGGCATTGAGAAAACATATCCATGTAGTTGTGGTACAAATTTAATCTTGTGGGTCATTGTATATACTCCGTGGAAAATAGGGTTTGTGGCTAGTCCTTAAACTAGTCTAAAACATGTGTTTCAAGTAAAAACATCATAACTTATTCATAACAGATCCAAATTCAGTAAGACCAAATGTGTTGGTTAGAGTACATTCTGTAGTATTCTGTGTACAATTTTCAGATACATACAACAAATATTCTATGTTGGGAATGCTCTACAAGTTCGCTCTCTAGAATAATCCAAAATTCAACAAGGTATGCCATTTTTGCTATGACTCCTTTTCTGAGAGGTTACAAGTAGTGACACCTTGAGGAATTGCATAAAACACACTAAATAAAATTGTGTAATATTTTTAGATCTTTATTCATTACAGGTACATATTTATGATTATTTCAAGTTATGGTTGTTGACTAATCCAAAACTATTCATGTGAGACTAAAGTAAAGCTTGATGAAAATTCTAGTCTATTGTTGTTAAAGTTAAGGAAGGATTGCAGGTTGAGGTATAGGTTGGTGCATGGTTGATGAAATTGTTTATGGTACAAGTTGATTATAGGTTTTTTGGTACATGTTGGTGCATGGTTGATGCACTTTTTTATGGTACATATTGATTACAAATTGAGGTACAGGTCGATGCAGGGTTGATGCATGGTTCATGTTATTGGTTCAGGTTGATTAGTATAGGTTTACAAAAGTATATCTCACAGTGATAGTGTGACAGTGGTTCCATCATTCTACTTATACGTGAGGGCGGTTGGATGGGACAAGGACATGTGGTTGTAGCCACCTTCCGGTTGTAGCGGGTGAACATAGGGGGTTGTAGCCTCCTTCTGGTTGTAGCTAGATAATTGAGGAGTTGGAGCTTCCCTCAGGTTGTAGCCTAAGAAACTAGGGGGTTGGAGCCTCCTTCCATTTGCAGCTGGAAAACAAAGGAAGTTGGTGCTTCCAATGAATGTAATTTCTTCAAGACATAAGAAAAAACATTCCCTAGTTTTCTCCTTCTTTGGGTTTAAATATGTGTATGATTGTTACATGAGAAAAATGAACGTGGGATGAAAGACTATGATAATTAGAGAGTGAAAACAAAACCATAACACACATATATGGATCTTTTAACAAAATCATAGGTACATTTATTAAAACCATTACAATCTATAAGGTAGTTGATAAGGAAACAATTTTGATATGAGAATAGCGGATTACTGAGTACAATTGGTAGAGTAAACAAAATAAAGAGCTACGATGTTGTAATTGGCAAGGAAAGACACATTGTAATTAGCTAAAGGTTTTGGATAGAAAGAAATTAATCACAATAAAAGAGCTTCCATTTTCCTAATTGGGTCTTGGCGTAAGTGTTGTTTCTTTATTTTGTCTCCATGCTTGCTATGTTCCAAGTGTTGGTTCCTCATTTTGGTTTGATCCTTGATTTGTTTCATAAGTATGTCTTCTTATAAATACTTCTATTTTATTCTATTATTATTTCTTTATAATTTTCTTTATAAAAAAATTTTGTCACTTCCAAATGTTCTTCACTTTGTCCTATTTCTTCTTCAATCGTTTCCTTTCTATCTCTTCTCCATTCCTTTTCCCTTGCTTCTATGTATTTTATTTCCTTTTATACCCTTTCTTCTTATTATTCTTTTGTTTTATATTTCTTCTCTTGGTTCTTTTCCTTTTCTCTCTTTTTCTTCATTGCCTCCCTAACTTGTTTGTATCTTTATTTTCATAACTTCATTGTCTCAACTTTATTTTTTCATAGTTTACATATCTTTGTTCTCTCTTTTTTCTTTTTTTCCACGGCTTCCATAGATTCTAATTTTTTATTTGTCTCTTTAGTTTTATAGCTTCATTGTCTCAACTTTATTTTCCATGGTTTACCTATCTTTGTTCTTTCCTTTTTCTTTTTCCATGATTTCCATAGATTTTATTTTCTCTTTAAATTTTCTATTGTTTCCTTTTCCTCCTTATCTCTTCTTTATTTTCTTATTGCTTATCAATCTTATTTTTCCATTTGTTCATTTTCCCATATTTGTTTTCTAGTTTTCTCTTAAGGATTTATTCCTTTATCAAAATTGTTATTAGAACATATGAAATCTCTTCATTTCTATTTCACCGCCATTTCTAATTTATTTTATTACTCTCTTTTTCTTATATCCTTTTGTTTTTCTTGGATGTACATTTTTTTTGGACATCCTCGTCTTCCTAATTCTTCTTCCTTTTCTTCATCAATTATTGATAAGTTTACCCTTTGTTCTTAATTTTTTCTTTTAGTTTCTTTCACTACGGTACCCAGAATTAGCCATGAATTGTATGTAACTCTCATTTTATTTACAAATATAGGCTTTTCCAAGTGCGTTGTCTTTCATTGTTTAGTCCGAAACTTCTTCTTTAATTAATTTGGAAATCTTCATGTTTAGTCCGAATCCCCTTGGTTTTTGTTGTTTTTTTTTATGTTTGTCTTATTGCATCTACTTTTTATCCGTTTCTTCTTATTTTCATTTATTTTCTCCTTAGTGTTCTCGTTTTGTCTTAACGTTATAATATTTTTTGTTGGGATGATTAACTTATTGATAGCTTCAATTTATTCCATAACTTAATCTTCATTTTTGTGTATAACATATTTTGTGATTGTGAGATTTTTTTCTTTCTTTGTATTTATATTTGTCCTAATTATTATTATTTTTATTTTCATCTTATTATCGAATTTTTCAAGTCATTAGATGACATTCCCTACAATTTCATCATTCTTTCTATCTTACTTTTCTTACATATCCACTTCGAAATTTATTAGATTCATAAAAAAATTCATCAATTTTGTCCTTTCACTTTGGACTTTGATTTTTCTAATGTGTTATTCTATATTTGACATCATCCTAACTTGTGATCATTATGACTATGACTTTGATTTTTCTAATGTGTTATTCTATATTTGACATCATCTTAACTTGTGATCATTATGACTATGATGTCTATACCTTGTAATAATGGATTTCTGGGATCTTTTGTATGAATCCGTGATGGTGGTTATAGTCTATTCTCCTGAAATGGAGGTATTCACAAGAAAAGTTACCTTTCACATATTTCTTGGTTAAAAGAAAAATAGGTTCATAATATTTTAAACTTGGTACACTAAAATCAAGATGTAGTTTGTATAGTTACTCAAGAAATGCTTCTGTTATAACCCTAAATTGCATTACACATGCTTATCTGGCATCAGGCCAACTCATACCCCTTCTTTTATAGGCTAGAAGGAGCTAGGTATTTGGATGAACCCTCGGCCATGCATGGCTGGGAGTTTCAGTTAACTCACCCATAGCTTTTTGTTCATTCGGCAACTTTCATTTTTTCATGCTTTTGTCGGTCCACGCGGGTTGTTTTGGGTCAGTCAGCGTGTACACGCGTGCAGTAATGAATTAGGGCACGTGGGCCTTTATACAAGAGGATTTTCAAAGAGTTGTTCAACAGTGCTTTGGAAAAGAAGGGATATGAGTTGGCCTGATGCCAGATAAGCATGTGTGGTGCAATTTAGGGTTATAACAACTTCTATATTTGTTTAGTGAAATGTTGTCCCACACAAGTTTCTGGGGTTTCTATGGGGTTTCCTACTTTTCTAGTCACAATTAATTCACTCCTAAGGTAAATATATCATCTATGTTTATGTTTAAAGAAATGTTGTCCCACACAAGTTTCTAGGGTTTCCATAGGGTTTCCTACTTCTCTACTCACAGTTAATTCACTCCCATGGTAAATATATCATCTACATAAATTAAACACTATTACATTCACTTTTATCTAGCCATTCTAAAATATACTACACCAATCTGCATGAAAATATCAAAAGTTGCACAATATCTTATTGTTGATTTCCTACATTGACCCAAACATAATGAATGACTTTTTCTATTAACTTTCAAAAATACTTTGTCACCAATTTATAAATTTCATTATATCCTCTTCTTATTGGCATGCCTTTTCTTTCGATATTGAACAATATTCATACTTTCATTCATGTTATTCATTATGCTTATTATTTCTTCCAAGGTTACACTTCCTTGAGTCATTCACTCTTTTAGATTATCCCAACAAACTAGAAAATTAGATTTTTGTCCATCCAAATGTTCAAATAAGTTCTTTTAAAGTGAATGGTGGAAACTATTGTTGTAAGAAAATTCCACTATGGAAGGTAATATTTTAAACACTTGATTGATTCATTACATACATTTAGATAATATATTCCAAGCTTTGGTTAAATCATTTATTTATTTATTTTTGTTCTGAATTGGGGATCTAGGAGAGAGAGCAACCGCTAGCTAGGGTTTGGACAGTCGTGGCCATAACAAAGGATAACATCAACACCAAAGGGGGGGGAAAGGGTACCCCCTCATACAAACAAGTAGTGGTAGATATAGGGAAAGGGCCAAGGGGCATATTTTTCAAGGCACCAGTGGCAGGCACCTCGGGTTCAGACCCAGAAAAAGGTCATGAAAGGAACTAGGGAAAAAGTGAGTGCATGGAAGAGGAAGCCAGAGAAACCTAGAGGGAGATGAATGACACAACGAAGACGAACCAGGAAGAAGGGCACAACCTGTGCAAACCCAAAACAATAATGATACCCAAGGTGATACTGGAGGATCCACAAACGAAACTCTACAGGGATCAGATGAAGGTGCATGCTCTAATCTGCAAGCTTATGGGCTTATGGCCCATCGAAAGAATGATGCGCAACTGGATCAAATATCACTGGAAGCCAAATGGGGAATTGGAGCTCCATCTGGGTTCAAAAGGCTTCTTCACAACGGTCTTCATAAACCTCGAGGACAAGGATAGAGTCTTTGAAGGAGGGCCATACTTCCATGCATCAACAGGACTGTACATGCAGCCATAGAAGGAAAATTTCTCCCCAGAGAAAGAGACCTTTAAAAAGGTGCATGTCTGGTTGAGATTCTATTCCCTACCTTTAGACTACTGGTTACCCTCTACCTTCCAAGAAATAGGAAAAAAACTGGGGAAATATATAAAGACCGCAGAAGCCACCCTAAAAGGGAGATATACATCTTCTGCAAGAATATGTATAGAGATGGATGTGTTGGGAGCCCTCCCAGAAGCCATAAACCTCGAATTCAGGGATGAGGAATGGATCCAAAACATAGATTACGAAAATATCCATTTCATATGTAGAAGATGCCATGAACATGGTAACCTGATCAGGGAATGCCCCCTTAATAAAAAACAGGAAGGAGAAAACCCCAAACCACATCAGGATGAGGATGGGTTTATAAAACTAGACACCAAAAGTTGAGAAAAAAAAAAGCAGAGTAAATCCCTAGTAGGAAATAACCCAAAGGTCTGGAATAAAATGGAAGGAAGGGATAGAACCAATAAAGGGGAAGAAGACGATAAGGATACAAAAAAATATCAGGAAGTTAGAGAACAAACAAAAAACGAGTCCGTCGACCGACCAAGTAACCAAAAGGAATAGGGAAGTTGCGCAATCCCGATGGATGGAGGAATCATATACGACAACACCCCCAGGAAAGAAATAGAGGGATATGCGTAAATGACCCCAAGTGAAGTAGGAACAGAAGATCCTGAACTCAGAGACCTTGTAGAAAGGGAAGGGATATATCTCACAAACATACTGGAGCAATGGAAAAAACAGGGAGTAGACAGTGTACCAACAGAGAAACCTGACTGCATCTAGTACTTGTTCCTCCTAAGGGAGGAAACCAAACTAGAGGCCTAAAGCATACACATGGGGATATTGGACACCTAGGAGTCAAATCTAGTGAGGGACAACCATAACTCTCACCCAAGCAGACGCAGAGGAAAAAATACAGGAAATAAAATAGTGTATCCCTACAAGAGCTTGGAGCGCTACTGATAAACTCAGGTAAGATCAAGAAAATCTTCCCCAACTCCCCCCCACATGTTTAAATGAAGGTTATAAATTGGAATATAAGAGGCCTAAATAGCCCAAGAAATCAAAGAATCCTTAGAAATAGACTAAAACAGGAACAACCATATCTATATTTTATTTAAGAGAAAAAATTTAACACAAACAATGGAAACAATCAGTCAACAACAATGGTGCAAGTACAAGATGGTGGCTATGGGAGGACACCAAATGGTAGGAGGTATCCTCACCCTGTGGAACCCACAAGTACTAATCCCAATAGCAACTTAAGTGACTAGGCATACCCTTATAGTCCGCATGCAAATCATTGGGAACACATAGGTGATTTTGTGCACTAATGTGTATGGGCCCCAGGTGTCAGAGGAAAGGAGAGGAATGATAAGAGACCTAGAATTTCTTAAAAACAGATCCAACAACCTCCAATGGATCCTAGCAGGAGAATTCAACATCATCACTTCACTTGCGGAGAAAAAAGGAGGTACAAGAAGATTGGATAGAGATGCGGAAGAATTATCAAAGTTCATAGACACAACGGAGATGGAAGATATGAAAAAAAATAATGGCCATTTCACCTGGAACAATAAACGGATGAACCAACATCAGGCAGCAACAAGACTCGACAAATTCCTAGTATCAGAGCCAATCATTATGTAGGGGCTAATATTAGATTGCAACATCATTCCTTGGGAGGCATCTGATCATTGACCAATGCAACCGGAAGCAGGCTTCCAGACCACACCAAAAAATAGACCTTTCAGATTTGAGAAATTATGGATTGAACACCTAACATTTAAGGAAAGAATCAAACAGTGGTGGCGGGAGGAGAAACCAGAGCAAGGGACAAGGATGTTCAAACTCTATAATAAACTAAAACACATCAAATATAGGCTTAAGGAGTGGAACAAGGAAAATTTTGGGAATATAAACCAAGAGAAGAACAACATTGAAGAAAAATTGAAAAAACTCTAGGAAACCTGCATTTCAGAAGGCTACACAGAGGAGTGGAAAAATTAAGAGATCCATATGACCCGGGAATGGGAAGCACGATGCTAGAAAGAAGAAACACTTTGGTGACAAAAGTCCTGGATCAGATGGCTAAAGGAAGGAGAATAGAACACCAAGTTTTTTCATAGAACAACCATGGCAAGAAGAGCCCATAACAAAATCCTAAAGATTAGGGACCAGGATGGAATAGAGAGAGAGTCACATAAGGACATCGAAACAACTCTGGTAAACCACTTCCACGGGATAGCCTAGGAACCCAACCAGGACAGAACGGAGGCCATACAAAGGATATTCCAACATATCCCTCACCTGGTCACTGAATAACAAAGTAACAACCTGAACAAGCCCATTGCAGAGGAGGAAATTGACCAAGCACTCCAGGAAATTCCCAATGGAAAAGCCCCAGGCCCAGATGGTTTCACATTGGATTTCTTCAAAGCCTGCTGGAAAATTGTCAAACATGACGTATACAGGGTAGTGGAAGACTCAAGAAGGTCAGCCTCCATTCTAAAAGCATTAAATGCTACAATGATTGCACTTATCCCCAAAGAGAATGAATCCAAAACCCCTGATCATTACAGACCTATAGCGTTGTGCAATGTGGTGTATAAGATAATCTCCAAGGTTATAGAAAATAGATTGAAACCACTCCTACCCACACTAGTCTCACAAGAACAGGTAGGTTTTGTGGAAGGAAAAAAATAATGGGCAATATCATCCATGCCCACGAACTTATCCACACCCTGAAGCTTCAGAAGAGAGGGGGAATGATAATACAACTGGACCTAGCAAAAGCTTATGAAAAAATTAGTTGGCACTATATGATCAAGACCCTGGAAGCCTTCGACTTCACCCAACATTGGGTCGGTTGGATAGTCAGCCTAGTATCCACAACAAGCTACTCACTACTAGTAAATGGAGCACCTGCCAAACCTTTCTATCCCACAAGAGGAATTAGACAAGGAGACTCATTGTCACCTTTCCCATTCATTCTAATGATGGAAGGTCTCAGTCGAAGCATAAAAAGCACAACAACAACAGGGGAAATAAAATGTATCAAACCCTTCGAGAATTCCCCTACCTCCACACACCAACAGTTCATGGATGACACCTTACTTCATGTCATACCCATGGTCAATGAAGCAAAATCCTACAAATAAATCTTAGATGAGTTTAGGGAAGCCTTGGGGGCAGAGATCAACCAGTCCAAATCTATGATTTTCTTCTTTAATACCAACCTCGTAATCCAAAGAAATTTCGCCAACATATTTGGCTTTGAACGCAAAGCACTCCCAACCAAGTACTTGGGAATCCCCCTAACAGACAAATCTTACAAACTGTCAACTTGGGAAGGAATAATCAACAAGCTACAAGACCGAGTAAAAAAATGGACATACATATCCCTCAACCTAGCCGGAAGACTTATCCTAACCAAGTCGGCTTTTCAAGCAATTCCAACCTTTATGATGTATGTTTTCCCAACCCCCAAGGGGATACTACAAAAAATAAGAAGCATACAAAGGAAATTCTTATGGCGAGGGGCAGAAACAAGAAAAAAATGGGCACTGGTGGCATGGGAGAAGGTCTATAAACCAAAATGCAAAGAAGGCTCGGGGTTACATGACCCGCAAGTGACCAATGAATCCTATGGGGAAAACATCTGGTGGTGTTGGGTCAAAGAAACCAATACGCCATGGGTCAACCTGTGGAAGGAAACGTATGCCTTAGACATATGCAACCAAGACAAAATCCTCTTTAGAGGCACCAGGGAAGGTTCCACCATATGGAACCTAGCCTGGAGCAACAAGGCCTGGATCTAGACACACAACTTTTGGGAAGTAAGAAATGGTAGAACATCCAGATTCTGGGAGGATGCCTAGAAACATGAACCTAGAATGGAAGAACTGGGCCAGGAGGAACTACAACAGGAGTTGATTGCACAAGGAAAAACCAGAATCTACCATTACTGGAAACAAGAAATAGATCGCAACAAATGGAGAATCTAGAACACTCTCACCCCACAGAATAGAGACCAAATTGCAAAAACAGTAAAAGAGGTGGAGGAGGAATTGGGAAGATGAAAAATCGCAGTCATGGATGGAAATGACTAGCTGAGATGGGGGCACAAAGACAACGGGAAGTTCAATCTCAAAGAAGTCTGACACTATATAGTAGACCAGGACCTAGAAGACCTGACACATCAATGGGATAAGCTCTAGAACAACCCCCATTGGCCAAAAATAAAAATCTTCCAGTGGCTAATACTCCACAACCGAATTCTAACTTGGGAAAACCTAAGGAAGAGAGGATTCATAGGTCCTTCCAGATGTCACCTATGTGAAGAAAAGGAGGAAATAACGAACCATCTCCTGGATGAATGTACCTACATAGAAAAATTCTGGGACTCGGTGGCAGACATCTTCCGTTAGTCTAATAGGATCAGAGGTAATATATCCGCAACTATCAACATATGGAAAAAGAACTACAACAAAAAATAAGAGGTGAATCTCTATTGGACCCTCATCCCCGGAATGATCATATGGGCAATATGGAAGGAAAGGAACCGACGCATCTTCAGGAACCAAATCTAGATGGAAATAAATATCATGGAAACAATAATATCCACAACAAGAGAAATGGTACAAAGCCACAACTGCCAAACAAGAAGAGCACAACTCACAGACTAGGACCTCTAAGTTCTAGAGGCTTTTCAACTGAAAAATGGACACAACCCCAATCAGGTAAGATGACTAGCGCAACTCGAAACCACCACCAGAGATCTCCCTCAAGATAAATTTTGACAGGGAATCAAAAGGTAATGGAAGACAGAGAGGAATGGGAGGATTAATCAAGGACAGTCAAGGAAAAATCATACGGCGGTACACTGGTAGTCTGGGAAACTCAACCAACAACACCGCTAAATTTGGAGCCCTGGAGACTAGCCTCGAGATTCTCCACTGGGAAGGGATGACCAATGCCATAGTGGAAGGAGATTCTAAACTAGTCATCAAAACAGTAAGGCGACTCCAAAATAGTACCAAAGTGGGAAAGATTCAAAGGCACTGGTGCTTGGATGATTCCCTGCAAAAACTTCAGGAGCACTTGCAGATGGGGATCACAGTGGAGTTGCACTGGGTACGGAGGTCAGCAAATGGACTAGCGGACAGAATCACTAACAAATGGGTTGACAAGGAAGGGCCAGAACTAGATTCCATATGGAGTAACATTTAGAATGGTCAGTTCCAAACAGACTACATCCAACTAGTAGCAAAGGAGTATGATGGAAACCAAAGTACGGATGACCAAATCGAGGCTAGAGGCGTAGAAATAATTGAAGGGCATGTAGGATCCAGGAAAAATTTGATAGGCCACCACTTAACCACGAGTTACAATGCAGATCCTGGTCACACCACAAGAGGGGGTATGACACTATAGTCCTGCCAATAGAAAGAACTACAGGGTTGTCCATGGTAGAGTAGAATGGATAATCAACAAGCGGCAAAGGATGAAGATCAAAAGGGTAGGTCATGGGTAGGTATGGGTACACCTCACCCACGTGCATATNTGATTGGAGTACATTGTGCAAGGCCAAGGATTGGCGCACAGATGATGATAGGGTTCCCAAGAGCACACACCCCGAAATAGTGAAAAAGGACCAGAAGGTACACCTTTACGGGAGACCCATGATTACCAGGATAAGCCTGTAGCCAGAGAAATCCCATAAAAGAAGAAACATTAGAGATAGCCACAGACCGGAGAGAATCAATTACATAGGCCATCCTACATACCAGGAAGGGATGAATATAAACGGAGGATGAATTCTAGACAAGAACCACCAAAATCAAACCGAGATGGTGAAAATGAAGAATACCCAGATTAAGAGGGGCCCCCAGGGGGAGGAACTTCCAACAAGTGCCAGGAACATCACAAGGATGGAGCGAGCGACCAGAGAAGCTAAGGGTACCTTCGTCATGCGGGTCAACCCAAAGGGAAAAGTAGTCATCGATAGGTGGGAGAGAGAATTCAACACCGTGCGCCAGGGAAAAGCCTGGGCGTAACTCATTCGAGAAGCAAACGGGATAAGGGACCCAGGGGCCACCCAGCCCATAACAACCCTCTACCACAAAATGGTGGAGGAAGCCTGGCGCACAAAAATTTGATAGGAAAGTTGAGAAATGATAGGACAACGACCAGCAGGGAGGCTCTCCATGACCATAAGAAGGAGTACACAGAAATTATGAGTCACCTCAGCAACCTGGAGGCTAGTGCAAGAAGAACAGCAGAGGACCAGATGAGCCAAAACAAAAAAAAGAAACGAATGGCAGGAAAAGGAGCCATAAAATGTTATCACTTCTCAAATGAAGATAAATGTGATGTAACATTCTTAATGAGTATTTTTGAACAAAACTATACTACCTTAGTTAATTAATCAACTACTACAAACATAAAATTTGTGGGCTTGGAAGTTCTAGTCAATTTGTAACGACCCGTCCATTACGACAACCAAGCGACATACATTTTGTGCATTAGGAAATACACATCACAATTAATAATGACATCATTGGCACATCATCTGACATATTAATGAAATGGTATTAACACATTAACAAACCCGCACGACATAAGATGACATAACATTACAATGAATAACGATACATTTATCAACGCATTAACAATACAAATATTAACATTCCACGCATCTCATAAGGACCATCCTCAGATATCTCTAAGGAAACATAATATAACATAATGAATCATAAAGACCATAAATATAACCGCAAAAAACACATAATATACTACTGACCCAACCTACCCTTCAAGGTTAGGACCTCCAGGACACATAAGAAACGCTCAAGCCCAGGTTCCAATTGATTTTAACCATTGAAGGTATCAAGGATGGACATTGTTTTGAGGAACACAGAGGTGTCTACATACCCCTCTAATAAAAAACATCACATAACTCTAGACTAGAATTTCAGTCATACATCAACATAATTCATCAAGTGTGTTGATTAAGGTTGGTTGTCATTGATGTCAACCCTTGAAGAAAGACCCGTAGCACAAAGGTTTAGGTAATGGAGCCAATAGTGTTTGATGTAAATATGACTCATTATTGTTTTGTCATGGTTGATAAGAAGTAAATATGGATGAACTCCAAAGTGGTCCCCTTATGGTGAAAGCCCTCACAGGAAGACGCTTTTTGGAGTAAGAGAACCCATGCTTAATTGTGGAATAATGAGATGAAGGAAAGTGAATTTGTCAGGGAAAATATCCTAGATGGATATTTATTGTCATGTCATTTCCGGTGGTATGTGGAACGTCACGTAATTCCTCACGGTTAGAGAGTTATGGCCATGAGAAGTTGGAGACCCTAGGTTTGGGTAATGGACCCAAGTTTGTTTGATGGGTAACAGTATGAGTTATGATATATTTTCAGATAATACTATTCTATATGGATAGTACATGTCATGCCATTTATGGTGGTATGTATAGCATCACATAAATCCTCACGGTATGAGAGTTATGTCCTTACGAAGTTGGAGGACCCTCATATGTCATCTAGAAGCCCCAAAAGGTCAAAGTAATCAAAGTGGTTTAAGAGATTTTAAAAGGTAAGTAATAAAGTGAAGTAATGAGTGTATTATAATTCAAAGTGAATATAAAATAAATTATTTCAATAATAATTTTAATGGAGAAATTAGAAGTGGACCCAACCCTAAAATAAGGAAAGTCGGGCCAAGTGACCCAGAATGTGTTTTTAAGGAAGCTAGTTGGAGAGTATAAATAAGAGGCAAGGCACTCTCATTTGAATCACACTTGAGGATATTGAATATATATAGGTGTATGAGGTTTACAAATTATATCTAAGCCAAAATTCTGAGGAAAGTGAAAAAAGGAAGGCCGAAATGCAAGGAAGGATAAATTCTTTTGATGGTGCTTTCTAAGGTATGTTATTTCCAGGTCATCTCACCATTTTCGCAATAACTTTTTTTTCTATAATGATTCAGATCCTGAAATTTCTATGCAAGTGAGAAAAAATATCCAAGTATCTGTGATTAAAAATTTAGCTTGTGGGTCGTTGTATTTTGGGAGTTACACTCCGTGGAAAATAGGGTTTGTGGCCAGTCCTGAAACTAGTCAAAATCAGGTGTTTTGGGTAAAAACGTCATAACTTCTTCATAACAGATCCAAATTCAGTGAGACCAAATTTTTTGGTTAGGGTACATTATGTAGTATTATTTGTAACAGTTTCATATCATTTCATCAAATATTGTGTGCGGTGCATTCTCTACAAGGTCGCTCTCTAGAATAAGCCAGAATTCAGCAAGGTATGCCATTTTTGCTATAACTCCTTTTCTGAGAGGTTACAAGTAGTGACACTTGGAGGAATTGCATAAAACACACTAAAGAAAATTGTGTATCAGTTTCAAATCTTTATACATTACAGGTTCAAAGTTATGATTACTTCAAGTTAGGGTTGTTCACTAATCCAAAACTAGGCATGTGAGACTAAAGAAAAGTTTGATGAAAATGCTAGTCTCTTGTATTTAAAAGTTAAGGAAGGTTTGCAGGAATGTCATCATATATAGTAGGTCTATTACAGAGCTACAAATCAGATTTGGATGATGAAATTGATGAGGGATTTTGGTTGAGGTACATGTTGAGTGCATGGTTGAGACAAGTAGTTGATGAGTTGGCGCACATACATGAGGTGTATAGTTGACGATGTTGGTACACATTGATGAGTCATAGTTGATGAGTAGTTGAAACATGATTGGTACATACTAGGCACATGGTTGGAGGCACTTTTTTATGGTACAGGTTGATTACAGGTTGGTGCATGGTTAATGCACTTGTTTATGGTACGGGTTGATTACAGGTTGGTGCATGGTTTATGCACTTGTTTATGGTACAGGTTGATGCATGGTTCAGATTTATTGGTACAGGTTTACAACAATATATCTCACAGTGATAGTGTGACAGTGGTTCCATCATTCTACTTCTACTTCAGGGTGGCAGGACGGGGCAAGGACAGGTGGTTGTAGCCACCCTCCGGTTGTAGCCACCCTCCGGTTGTAGCCGGTGAACATTGGGGGTAGTAGCCTCCTTGTGGTTGTAGCCAGAGATTTGGGGAGTTGGAGCTTCCCTCATGTTGTAGCCTGAGAAACTAGGGGGTTGGAGCCTCCTTCCAGTTGCAGCTAGAAAACAAAGGAAGTTGGTGCTTCCAATGAACATAATTCTTCAAGACATATAAGAAAATGAATTCCATAGTTTTCTCTCGATTTGGGTTTCCACATAAAACACTGGTGTACTATGCATGTGTGTGATTGTTTATTTGTTACTGCTCATTATTGGATAATAATTCTACATTGATATAACATTTGAAGAAAAAGGATTATAATTACGTTATTACTGATTCACCCCCCTCTCAGTAATCCAACAATTGGTATGAGAGCAAGTTCCTTCAGAAATCGGTTTAACCACTGAAAGGTAGATCATGGAGAGTACCAACGCATATAAAAATGGAATACCACAGTTTGATGGACAAAAGTATCCTTTTCGGAGCATAAGGATGAAGGCATATATACAGGCACAGGGATTTCAAGTTTGGCAATCAATTCTAGATGGATACACAACACCAACAGTTCTACCAACAAATGATAAAGCAGTGAAACTCGGTGAGAATAATTCCAAAGCCATAAATGAACTTTTGAATGGTCTCAGTGATACTGTATTCACCAAAGTTGCACATTGTAAATCTGCTAAAGAGATTTGGGACAAGCTTCGAAATATTTATGAAGGAGATTCAAAAGTCAAAACAACAAAGCTTCAAACTTACAGAGGTCAGTTCGAACAACTAAAAATGAAGGAAGATGAAGATATCGCAACCTACTTCTTACGAGTCGATGAAACAGTGAATGCAATCATAGGATTGGGAGAATAAATCGAAGAATCTGTAATTGTTCAAAAGGTAATAAGATCTCTTCCTATGAGATTCAACCCTAGGATATCAACACTAGAAGAAAGATCGGATCTAAACTCAATAAGAATGGACGAACTGCATGGAATCTTCATAGCATATGAGATGAGAACTGAACAGGAAAATCCAGATGTAAAAGAAGCAGCTTTCAAAGCATCCAAAAGATCAAAGCAAAAGAAAAAGGAACAAGAAGAATATAGCAGCAGCAGCGACATCTCGAAAGATGATGAAGAAGTGGCCAACTTCTTCAAAAGACTGAACAAGGGAACCAACGGTAGGTACAGAGGTAAGCTTCCTTTAATTTGTTTTAATTGTGATGGTATTGCTCATTTTGCTAACAAATGTCCTCTTAAGAAAAAGAGAAATGATGAAGGTTACTCAAAAGGAAAACACACATATAAAGGTAAAAGAACTACAAATAAAGTTTTCAAGAAAAACTTTTGCAGCAAAGAAGACATCTCATCATCAAATGAAGATGAAGTCAGTGACAGTGAAACAGGGAGAGTTCTATTCATGGCAGTAGAAGACTCTGATAAAGAAGACTCTGAAGAAGAATATGAAGAAGCATATGAAGAAGAAATTGAAGAGGCAGAAGTTGACTTTCGAGAAGAATTAATGAGTGCCATAGAAGTTATCAAAAGAGAAAATAAGAAAAACAAGAAACTACAGGCAGAACTAGATAAGAAAAAGGACACTCAAGAACTAGAACAAATGATTACAAAATTGAAGGATCAAATAGAAGAAGATAAAATAATTGAAGAAGCACTCAAAGAATAGCTAGAAGGAAAGGACGGGATCATTGGAAACCTGGAATCATAGATTGTCACACTAAGAAAGGATATTCAAAAGAAAAATATGTAGAATAGCTCAAAAGTTATGGATGACATTATTAGAAGTCAAAAATCTTATCTTGACAAGTCCGGACTTGGATACAATCAAACAGAAAAGGGATCAAGCTCCAAAACAATAGAGTAAGAAACAAATCCAAAAATTTATGCAGAAACAATCAAAGAGGATAAAAAGATATAAAAGGAAGATTACAGGGACACTCCTCCACTGAGAAGATTCAGATTTCATAATCAACAATAGATAGACAAGCCTCAAGAAGAAGAAGGATTCATAAGAGCACCTCCTTTCATAAGATCTTCAACTGCTAGGTATCAAACTATATTTTTTGGTTTATGTTATGCTTGTAATAATTTTGGACATAAAGCTGTAAATTGCAGAGTTAACAATAGGAACAATAACTACTTTGAGAGCCATACACAAAGGGGTTATTCAAGAAGACCTATTGAAACACAGAGAAGAAGTTACAACAGGTTTGAATCCTTGAGCACTGAAGTGGAATGTTACACATGTAACAATTTTGGACACATGGCCAAAAATTGTAGAATGACAGTCCCTCCTAAAGAACCTCAACAGAGTCACAAACAAGAATCTCAGAAAATGGCATGGATAAGAAAGCAAGATCAGTATAGCAATGAAGAATGCATAGTTTCTCTACAAGCTAAAAAGAAGAAACGTGGTTGGTATGTTGACAGTGGATGTTCAAAACACATGACAGGTGATAGAGACAAGTTTCTTACATTACGAGAGGAAAGAGATGGATCAGTCTCCTTTGGAAATGATGATTCATCCAAAATCATTGGAAAAGGCACAGTTCGAATTGGGAATAAGAATGAAAAGGCAGAAAATGTTCTACTAGTAGAAGATATGAAACATAATATTTTAAGTGTGAGTCAAATGTGTGACCAAGGTCATAAAGTTACTTTCGATTCATAAAAGTGTGAGATAAGAAAAGAAGGTTTAGGGAAATTGGTCGCTACAGCTGCAAGAACTTCAAGCAACATATATGTGTTAAGCGAAATTTGAAATGAAAGGTGTTTTCTAGGAAAGGAAGATGAAAGTTGGCTATGGCACAGAAGAATGGGTCACATGCATTTTGATAACCTTTTCAAAGTCAGCAAAAGAGAAGAAGTTAGATAAATGCCCCAGATCACGAAACTAACAAACACTTTATGCAAGCATTGCCAACAAGGAAAGAAAACAAAGACCAGGTTCAAATCAAAGGAATATTCAACAACAAAACCACTGGAAATTGTGCATACTGATCTAGTTGGACCAACTACAACAAAAGTCTTAAAAGGTGAGAG
>ML781053.1:1126702-1139379 GCA_009831015.1 Picea engelmannii
CAGGTTCAAAGTTATGATTACTTCAAGTTAGGGTTGTTGACTAATCCAAAACTAGGCATGTGAGACTAAAGAAAAGTTTGATGAAAATGCTAGTCTCTTGTTTTTAAAAGTTAAGGAAGGTTTGCAGGAATGTGATCATATACGCTAGGTATATTACATAGCTACAAATCATATTTGGATGATGAAATTGATGAGGGATTTTGGTTGAGGTACATGTTGAGTACATGGTTGATACAAGTAGTTGATGAGTTGGCACACATACATGAGGTGTATAGTTGATGATGTTGGTACACATTGATGAGTCATAATTGATGAGTAGTTGACACATGATTGGTACATACTTGGCACATGATTGGATGCACCTTTTTATGGTACAGGTTGATTACAGGTTGGTGCATGGCTAATGCACTTGTTTATGGTACAGGTTGATTACAGGTTGGTGCATGGTTGATGCACTTGTTTATGGTACAGGTTGATGCATGGTTTATGCATGGCTCAGATTTATTGGTACAGGTTTACAATGATATATCTCACAATGATAGTGTGACAGTGGTTCCATCATTCTACTTCTACTTGAGGGTGGCAGGACGGGGCAAGGACAAGTGGTTGTAGCCACCTTCCAGTTGTAGCCAGAGAACATTGGGGGTAGTAGCCTCCTTCTAGTTGTAGCCAGAGATTTGGGGAGTTGGAGCTTCCCTCAGGTTGTAGCTTGAGAAACTAGGGGGTTGGAGCCTCCTTCCAGTTGCAGCTGGAAAACAAAGTAAGTTGGTGCTTCCAATGAATGTACTTCTTCAAGACATATAAGAAAATACATTATGTGGTTTTCTCATGATTTGGGTTTCCACGTAAAACACTGGTGTACTGTGCATGTGTGTGATTGTTTATTTGTTACTCCGCATTATGGGATAATAATTCTACATTGATATAAAATTTGAAGAAAAAGGATTATAATTACGTTATTACTGATTCACCCCCCCTCTCAGTAATCCAACAAAGTGCAGGGACTAATCTATTCTAATCAATCCATCCTTCAAGTAATGATTAAGTGAAATTCATATACGGTAGTGATACCTAAGAATTAATAATCATAAGTGTAATTATAATCAACGAGTCTATGAAAAATTCATATCTAAGGAATCCATAAGAATATCAATCATCATATGTCACGTACGGACATCAATTTATCTTACATATCCAACTAATTACTATAATGAGATGAACCATGCTTAACAATACAATAAATTAACATGCTACCCTTCTTCATGTGCCCATTTTAAAAACTCATAAAATCAGCATAACACACTAAATAAAAATTCTAAGGCTCACATATCCATTAAGGGAATTAAGGGAAGACCATAACGTATTAATCCATAAAAGAGTGAATTACTATTCTCAAATTCATTAAAGGAGTTAAGAAATAACCAATCTGACTTAACAATTAATAGATAATAGAAGTTAAGCTACATTTATGAGTTAAGAATCCAAAGGAAGAGTTCTGGAATTTATTCCAACCCCTGAACCAGTGAAAAATGATTTATCTTTCAATCCATACCTTAATCCGTTCCTCCATCCGAACCTTCATCCAGTCCTCCATCTGACACTTAAATTCCGAACAATTTAAATTAAAATATTTTTGTGCAGCAAAAACGATTTTTAATAATTGTACAACTTAGAGGAAGGGACAATAAATGGTTGTAGGGTCTGTCAGGAAGGTATAGAGACAAGTAAGAGGTGAGTGATTGTGTATACATCCAACCGATCAACAAATTAGACTCACCCTTCTACTCTACAATGTTACCATTTTTTTTAAGGATGGAAATCATTACAACAATTAAATAGAAGTAAAAGGGGAAACCTGACATGAACATCTTAATGACACCATAATTGAAAGAGAGACATTTTTCATATGGAAGTTATTACGAAACCTAATTCGACCCTTGATACGACCTGCTAGCAGGAAAACCCCCCTTTAACTACACCAGGGTTTACAATGTAGGCAGAGTGAATAACCGTCTAAAATATAATCAATTCTCTATACTACCCCAAACATACCAAAACTAATATAAAGAAATCAAACAAAGAAGAGACCAGGTAACTATACCTCTGATCCCACATCTGGTGATGATCTCCTCGCACTTGGAAGTTCCACTGACTGCACGTCTCCTCCCAGGGATGACCTGCATCCAAATATTAACAAACAAATAACTACAAGCATGTTATTCCATATATAAGTTAGGGTTAGATGTTATAATGTCAAGCATATATCAATAAAAGCATTCAAGACACCATCATTTGGGATAGGAAAATGTGATTATTTTATTCATAATACAAATATTATACCTCACAATCTAAGTTGGCCACTGTTCCGCGGACCTGGTCTAGGCTCCTCTTTACCTTGCCCCAACTGCACCTTCTCTGAATTTATTATCTCAACCTTATGATATCTTCTATGGAAGGGAATTGTATGAATGGAGTAATAATGGGTTGATGAGGGTATGCTGAGGCAATTTCTCACAAAAGGAAGTAATATTTTGGGCAAGGAGGGGAAGTGAAATCAGGTAGAGTTTCACTGTTCGTATGCTTAGGTATCAAATGAGACCCAAACACCTCCTTTTATATTCCAAATGGATGGTTATTCAGTTGGGTTATGGGATATAGATGGTGGATTAGTTGGAAAACCTCTAATAGCCCGTCAATTTCAATGAATTCCTTGCAACTTTTTATTTTTTGCAACTTTTGCAAGCATATGCGGGCTATAATGGTGCAACATGTGTATGCATGTGAGTTTTAGTGGTGAAGAAAACATATATACGTGGGATGTAATGGTGCAGGTCATATACATCTTCCAAAAAATGGTTTTTTAAGAAGAGCTTCTTAGTAGTGCTTTAGAAAAATATGCAAGTAAGAGGGCCAAGGCCATGTATGCATGTGTAGGGAAATTTAGGGCTATAAAAGATGCCCCCTAATGTTTGAGGTCAGAAGAGAAACTCATGGAAAAAATACATTACAATATCTTCACCAATGTACGAGATCGAGTGAGCCCAGGACCAGAGTTCGGGAGGTGCCATCTGCAAAACAAAAATTCTATCTCTTAGGTGGGCATACCCATGCTCAGGGTGAAATAAATCATGGCTGCCAATCAAATACATTGTAGATCCATGTCATATAACTATATAAAGTGTATCTATGAGAAATACACAACGGATGTGCATCTCAATATCAGTCAAACATATACAAGTATAGTATCCATCTTCAAGAAGCTAGTGATGCCCAATGGCTGAAGAAGAGGCCTTCAAAGATTGAGAAACAACTTCAAGATATTCAGACTCGTCAGGAAAATACTTTTATATATCGATGATCACGAAGAGAACTTTGTTGATTTTGAATCAGGACTTGACTGGACTCTTAGGATGACTGACTCAATAGATCAAGAGAAAAACTGTAGAAAGGTCGACTCAAGTTGGGTTAAACTTCCCTTGGAAAAAAGAACGAAAGATGATCTAACTCAAGTAGAATGACATTGAAATAAGGTCATGATGCAGGATGCAACACAAACTCTCCATGTTTTTGGAAGAGTAACCAAATGAAGGAGGACACAACTCTATGTAACGAGAACAACTTCCTAAGGTCATACTAGATCCCAATGCTTGACGAACAAACAAAAGGATGTGCTTTGTCCAAGGGAGACTCTTTGTGATTTTTCCAAGGCTGACTCTTTGTGTTGTTGAAAAAAGAATACATATTTCCTGTCCCCTCTTTTTGGGATATTTGAACTTTTTGTCTTTTTCAATTTTTTAAAGAGGTTGAAAAAGAATAAAAGAATGCATAAAGGAGGAATGAGTGTCGCCAAAAATCATACTAGTTCCAAGCGCAAGGAACATACTAATGCTTAGAGCAAGGATACATGTGCAAGAAAAGGACTCTCATGGAAAATTCCTCCATGGGTCAAGGTGTCAATTCAGAGAGGAAAAAAGTGCTACAAGTCTTGCGTATAAGGCATGCTTCAAAGGTTCAGTTGAGAGCAACATGGATCCATCATTAGGCCAAAGACGCGAAGATGAAAATGTGATTAAGAAAGACATAATGATACCCCTTCCATGTAATTTTTATGATCCCAAAGAAGGTAAGCTTGGTACTTTTTTCATGTTTAGAGAGTTTGAAAAACCATAAAAGAAGACTCCAGGGAGTACCTTTTTTGGAGATAGTCTAGTCGATTCTAAAAAGGGGTAAACTTTCACCGAAAATACATCTATTAAAAACCATTTTAATGAGTGTGACAAAGATAAGATCACTGGGAAATATTTTCAATTTTAAGGATTCTGAAAAGAACTTCGCTATGGACTCACTTCCTTTTTCTAAGTTTAGTCTCCTTAGCCCGAAAAAGTATAAAATTTATTGAGGAGAACTCTCCCGACGAGACGAATCTCCCAAGGCGTACCCTTTTTCGCTATAATCTATAGGCTAGAAAAAGGGTTAAACTCATGCCAGTAGATGTTATTCTGGACCAATTTAACAAGTGTGAAGGAACAAGGTCACTCGATGATATTTTCAATTTTAGGAGATCTAAAAAGATGTTAACTATGGACTCTGTGAGGGTTTGTTTTTTGTAAGTAATTTCCAAGGCCTGAAAAAGGTGATAAACCAAAACTAAGGAGAATGTTCATTTTTTGAAGATTTAGTCCCTCATGCCTGAAAAAGGGTTAAACGTATGCCTTTGAATACTCTTCTAGCGAACTAAAGTTCATTGAGCATACCTTTATTCATGAAATTGACCGTCTCGACCAAAAAAGGGGTAAACTACCATCGGAAAAACATGCCTTCAAACTTGAGTTTGGCCAGCATGAAGGGAAACAAGATCGCTCGAAAATATTTTCATGTTTAGAGAGTCTGAAAAGGGATTAAAGAAGACTCTAGGGGGATATGGTTCATGCATAATACCAGTTCAGGTAGATCCCACTGCTAGGCTTAGATTAAGAGTCTCTTCGATAGTCAACCTGGAAAGTCTCCCACAAGGGAAGAAAACACAAACCATAGTGTAAGTCTTCCCATGGTATATAAACCATAGTCATGGCTTCAGGGATAGCCTCATTTGAAGGCAATTCAAAATCTAAGAAATCACACGAACAAGGAGGGTCGATAGTCCCAAAGGGTGAAGCAAACTAACCATATTCCATATGACGATGGAGGTTATAGATATGACTGGTAGAGTCTATCAATGAAGAATCACCAGCATGAGGGATTGAGGATCTGCAAACAGTGATATCATAATCAAAAGGAGACTCAAGATCACTTGGACCAATAGGGGGAAGTGAGGGCTCCCATTCCCCCATTGGATAAACCAAAGGATCAATTGTTGAGACCAAATATCAAGAAGGAAAACATGAGTGAACAAGTTCATGCTCAGGATAAAGTAAACACTGAGGATAAGACACCACATAATTAACCCATGGTAGGGTAGATTCTATTCAAACACTAGGTGTTACACATTATTTTTGTCACCCCAATGATCAACTGACAACATGTGCTTAACTCATTTCCATGTTCCCTGAAAATATTAAAAGAGACTTTCTCCATGAGAAAAGTGGTTTTCTTTTCCCCTTTAAAAAACTATGACAAGGAAGGTCGTCACACCTTGTTGTATGCATGGGGTGAAAAAATTCATGATCATCACACTCTTCACAAAATATGGACTGTGACGTCATCACAGGCTTCCTGTGCATAGGGTGCAATGATGCTTAAGAAAAGGAAATGTCAAAATTCATGAATGTTCTAGAAGGAAATCTTCTAGAAGATGAGGTGGAATCTGACCGGTTTGGATCTTAATCGCTTCTCTGATTTAGTGGGATCATCCTAATCTTCTCATCCATCCCTCCTTTACTCTATATAAAGAGGGATATCTTATGGAAAATGATAAGGTTTGTAAGGGCTTGCATATGCATGAAGAGTTCTACTACAAATTATACTTGAGATAGCTTTGCTTTAGCTCTCTAAGTCAGATTGTGGATCTTCTTCATCAAAGGAATTGAAGGAAAGGTGTGTGTGTTGGAGAAAACAACCATTGAAACGGACCTTGCAACATCAAGGAATGGGTTGTATTCTCCACTTTCCATTTAATATAATGCAGCAATACATTTCTTCCCTATAAAGGTGTCTTGGATTTTATTGTATAACTCCTTGATATTATAAATAGAATTCATTGGAATATATATATCTTTATTCTCTCTCTCTTTGTTGTTATGTTCTTCTTAAACACGTTGACCATCCTGCAAACTCAAAGAAGGAGCTACAAGGATGAAAATAGCAAGGATCAAGAATAATTTAAAAGGTATTTCTCTTGTACCTCTCTAAACTAGTTTATATGAAAACGAAGTCTAAGGTGAAGTTTGTATTATGTCTTCTTTTGTTCTAGCTTCCTGTGGAAGTTACAGAGATTAGTTTGTGTCCACACTTACCGATTTGTCCGATAACACTAGGAACATATAAAGGGGTAGCCTAAACTAATGCCAAATTAGGATGGTGATTATCAGATGTCAGCTGGTCGATAATGAAAATTCTTCCATTGTGAGGGAAATGAATCACTCAAAAGAGCATAGACACCACAACGTTCATAGCATATACATAATCACACCCGAGAAGCATATTGAAATCTAACGGGCCTTGCACCACTATAACATCGACAAGGAAAATCCCCCCACCTAATGAGATAGGAAATTGAGGAAGAACTCCCAAATCTTCACTAGGATGTCTATCAAAAGCCAACAACTTATGCAAGGTAGACACAAGCTCAGGAGAAACCAAATCTGTCCAAGCCAAGGAGGATAAAATACTCGCAAAGGCTCCTTCATATAGAATACATCGGTAAATTTTATTTGAATTAACTTCAGCCCTTATTTGAAAGGGTGTAGAAGAATCAAGACGAGGCTTAACAAGGTCATTCCAATCAAAGGAAACCATCCTAGAGCTTGGAGGGGGTGTGCTCAAAATGAGCGAAATGCTCCCTTGTTCTGAAATTACTGAATTGGAAATGCTAAAAACATAGTCGGTAGACACATCACTCTCCAAGAGAAGAGTGGGATCAGTTGAAGATTGCATCAGTGTGACCACTTTGGTAAACTCGACACTCTCGAAGAGAAGAGTGGGATCAACCAAATATTTCATTGGCGTGACCAATTTCTTAACCACTGGATGAATAGGTTGCAAGACAACATGGTCTACCAACACATCACCCCCCAAAAGAGGAGTCGAATCAGCCAAAGATTGCATTGACATGACCACTTTCTCAACCATTGGTTGAATAGGCTATGAGAGAACCTTAGAAGACTCAGAATGAAAAGAGCTTGCAGATAGGGACCACAATATTCATACCTCTGGAAGGCCAGGGAATAAATGAGTAAGGTGATCTCCCTTGCAAATCTTATAAGGGAACTTGGGATTACATCATATCCATCTAGGTTTCTGAACCGAATCAATGCCCCCAACATTATTGGTAGTGGTTGATTTCACATCTCCAACATAACTTGTAGAGGTTGGTGATGGGTCGATAACATGACTCGCAGAGGCTACAAACCTATTGCCAGTTTGACTAGCAGTGACTGGAATTTTTCCCCCATCATGACTTGTAGAGGTTGGGTGTTGGTCTTCAACATGACTTGCAAAGGTTGAGGAACTATCTCCAACATGACTTCCAGAGGTTGGTGATTGAAATCCAGTATGACTTGTAGGGACTAGGTTCATGCCCCCGGCATGACTTGTAGAGGTTGGGGGTTGGTATTCAACATGACTTGCATAGGTTGACAATCTATATCCAACATGACTTGCATAGGTTGGTGATTTCTTATACCTATTCTTTCTCTTTGTATTACATTTAGACTTCCGATTACTAGTACCTATACTTTCACCAGAGAAGGTAGAAGGAGGAGGAGAAGACTTTGTTGATGAAGGAACATAAACATGATTCCCATGACATAAATTTATTAACTGAGAAGTGTCAAGAGTATTTAGGACATTTGAAATGGTATCCAACCAAACTGGTAGTCCCACATTCAACCCAGGAATGTACAAAGTGGCCATCAAAGGGACACCAACATTTCCAAAAAAAGGAAAATCAAAAGAATCCCCTTTTGGAGGGGTTCCTTGGTTGGTATCATCTGTAACTTTATCCATGAAGATATTATGCACATTTTATGCACAGTTTATCCCCTTGCGGGATTTTTCAATTCTGAAAAAGTCTCACACACTGACTCTGGTGAACTATTGGTATAAAAACAATGCCTATAAAGAGGCGAGCCCACTTTTCTAAGCGAAAGACTGAAAAGTCCTCACGATCGATGGAGTGGGAGGTCTACAACCCTAGGTTAGAGACCGAAACCAATGACTGAATAAATCACTATGGAAAACTAGGGAGCACAGAGCACACAGTAAAATTTCCTAAAGGAAAATCAAGCAGGTGACTATCTATTAGGAAGGACAGTTACGCCAATCGACATTAGAGAAACTAACCGGTGCAAATGAAAATCGAACACGAAAGAGCCCTCTGGGTATACTCTGTGAAGCGTGATCCAAAATCTACCCCAGGTACCACAGTATACCCCCACATTCACCCATGTAAATCTATATAATATGGGCAACTAAGTTTCCATCTCGTAGTCAGTGACCAGGCGGGTATAGTCAACAGTCGGGCAGATCACAATGAGAAGGATAAAAAGTCTGAAATCTGTCAAGGGTATAGAGAGAAAATGGTCTGGAAGACAACAAAGTATATCAAATGGATTCGAGGTCCACGAAGCTCCGTAGGAAAATGCAGTCGGTATTACTCCTGAGAAATATCCCCAATATGCATTCCCCTCTACATTCAGTTTGGCTTTGGAGGGGTTATATCCGTTGCCTTTCCTCACGCGACCTCATGTTTATCCCTTGTGTTAGATGGGGGTCCTGAATAACTTTTACGACACTGGAATTAAACACTCCCTAACTCAGACTTCGATGTTTGATTTAATGGCCTTGAAGAGTTTCCTCTCCAAACCTAATTCAAGGCCCTAAAACCCTAAACTAGTTTGTGAACCCTACAAACAGAAAAGTCTAGTGTATTTTAGATTAAGTGTTCTTTTTAAAGTCTTGATTTACTCATAAGGTGTGCGATAGTGAAACTGATGCTATTAAGACTCTTGCAAAAAATGAAACTTATAAGAACAATAGCAAAGAAGGATGATCTTTCTTATTTTTCTTTTGAAATGATTTCAAGATGAGAAGAAAACACAACACTACACTAATTCTTTTTCTTTTTCAAATAAGAATGCAAAGCAAATGCAAAGAAAGAAAGAGATGTAAAAAACTAAGTTTTTTTTTTTTTATATTTTCTTCCAATCAAAGCATAACTAACAAAAGATGCTAAAAGAAACTTATGAATACATGATTCAAAATGAAACTCATTTTTCTTAAAAATTCAAGCTAAAAATAAGATAAAAATGCTAGGAAACACAAGAAGACTAAGGAAACAAGTAATCTGGAACATGTATACAAGCTATGTCCACAAATAGAGACTCTGTATTGATCCAAGAAATCCCTAAGAAGTGTGAACTTCAATCAAGAAAGAGGCAAATTCCCTCTTTTTAAAAAAACTTTCATGAATCAGAGACACGGGTTGTTGCATCAGCAACCTGCGTATGTACGTTGGTTGTTTACTGTGTAGAGCACGTATGTACGTGGTGTGACCCAAGATAGGGCATGTACACCTCTTTGTACTTTCAAAAAATGAAAATACCAGGCAATCTTACAGGGTATGGACAATTGGTATTCACCCTGGAGGTGACCAAAATCCCTTGATAGACTCAGAAAACTCGAAATAAACTTGAAAGGAAAACAAACCAATCAAACAACCCAAAATCCCCAAAAAAACCCTAGAGCCTTCCCTAGTATGGTTGCCAGTTCTCCTAGCCGGAAACCCCCCCCCTTTAACTACACCAGGGGTTACAATGTAGGCAAAGCGAATAACCATCTAAAATCTAATCATTTCTCTATACTACCCCAAGAATACCAAAAATAATATAAAGAAAGAAAACAAAGAAGAGGCTGGGTAATTATACCTTTGATCCCACGTCTGGTAATGATCTCCTCATCCTTGGAAGTTCCACTGACTGCACGTCTCCTCCCAAGGATGACCTGCATCCAAAGATTGACAAACACAGAACTAAAATCATTCTATTACATATATAAGTTAGGGTTATATGTTATAATGTCAATCATAGATCAATAAAAGTACTCAAGACACCATCATTTGGGATACGAAAATGTGATTCTTTTATTCATAATACAAATATAATACCTTACAATCTAAGTCAACCACTTCTCTGCAAACCTGGTTTGAGCTCCTATGTACCATGCTTCAAGTTCACCTTATATGAACTTCTTGTCTCAACCTTATGTTCTCTTCTATGGAAGGGAATGGGATGAATGGAGGAAGAAGGGGTTGATGGGGGTATACTGAGGAAATTTCTCACAAAAGGAAGCAATATCTTGGGCAAGGAGAGGAAGTGAAATTGGGCAGAGTTTCACTTTTCTTATGCTTAGGTATGAAATGAGACCCCAACAACTCCTTTTATTTTCCAAAAGGATGGTTATTCGGTTGGGTGACGGGCTATAGTAGGTGGATTAGTTGGGAAACCTCCAATAGCTCGTCAATTTCAACAAATTATTTTCAACTTTTGCAAGAGTACGTGGGTTGTAATGTTGCAACATGTGTATGTACACAACTTTTAGTGGTGCAACAAGCATATGTACGTGAGCTATAATGGTACAGGGCACATACATATTCCAAAAGATGGATTTTTAAGAATATCTTCTCAACAGTTCTTTGGAAAAATATGCAAGTAAGAGGGCCAAGGCCATGTATGCATGTGTAGGGAAATTTAGGGCTATAACACATTCCTCATTCCGACCCTTGATCTGGCCCTTAATCCGGCCCTCCATCAAGCCCTCCATCTGGACCTTGAAACAAAACTAAATTTCTGGGAATGGTTGAGCCTGAAGGAAGGGTTAGTAAATAACCACAAAATTACTAAGGAAGGTGGAGCTATTGTTGCAGCCTCAAAAATCGTTCCACTAATTAAATACTTCGAAATTAAAAATAAAAAAATGAAATACACAGAATATAAATGCTCCAAACATTTTGGGATTGTTTCTAAGGGCTAGCAAAGGAATCCCTAACGAACGGAGTTGCAATCTTTGAAAACACTTAAGTTGTTGACAAATTCATAAGCTTTACAAGATTGGATAGTGTAAGGCCAAAATATTAGTTCCAGAAATAAGTTAACATGAAAGGATCTTTAAATTCAATAATCCAAAGTGGAGGTCGCTTGCAAGGACTCTACAGGGTGAAATTTCCAGACATCAACATTTCTACAATGAATCATGTGAACATAAAATTGAAATTTATAAAATAAAATAAATGAAGGATTGAGGAAGAGGAAAATCCATCACTCCATTGATAAATTTTTGGTTATTCAAGGATGACAACGAACTCATAAATTAAAATTAGGACCACCTACACAGTGAAATATGTGTGAGCTACATATTCGTTTATGGTAACTGATTGGCCAAGACATCAAACTGTAATTTATAAACAGTAATAAATGGATTGAACAAAAGGAGGTTCTATGTTCTAAGAAGGGGAATAATTTGACTACTCATGGTTAATCATTTTTCATTCCCTTTTGTAAGTTAAATTCATTTTATGAAGTTAGGGTAGCATCTAAACAAAACAATCATAATATTTTCTAAATTCCATTGCCTAAAAATTTGCAGCAATAAATATCTAACACTGTGTATTGATTGAAAGCAATCAAAGGAGGTCTAAATTGGTATTGTTGTTTCAATTAGCAGTGGTTATAGAGCCTCCACAAAATTCTCATTCCAGGAAAATTTTAACCACTACACAGTGAAAACGGATCTACCAATTCGATTTGAGAAGGGGGTTTAACAAAAAATAATTACAAATTCTAACAACACCTTAAACAGAGTTTTGTTTCCAAAAAATGAAATCCAAAATAGTAATGACAAGGGTTATTCATTTCTTCAGGGGTTTTCCCAAAAACAACCATATAAATACACAATCTTCTCTGCATGCAACATGAGACATTTTGTTGATTAAGGTTGGTTGTCATTGATGTCAACCCTTGAAGAAAGACCCATAGCACAAAGGTTTGGGTAATGGAACCAATAGTGTTTGATGTAAAAATGACTCATTATTTTTTTGTCATGGTTGATAAGAAGTAAATATGGATGAACTCCAAAGTGGTCCCCTTATGGTGAAAGCCCTCAGGGGAAGATGTTTTGTGGAGTAAGAGAACCCATGCTTAATTGTGGAATAATGAGATGAAAGAAAGTGAATTTGTCAGGGAAAATATCCTAGATGGATATTCATTGTCATGTCATTTCCTGTGGTATGTGGAACGTCACATAATTCCCCACGGTTAGAGAGTTATGGCCATGAGAAGTTGGAGACCCCAAGTTTGGGTAATGGACCCAAGTTTGTCTGACGGGTAAAGGTATGAGTTATGATATATTTTCAGATAATACTATTCTATATGGATAGTACATGTCATTCCATTTCTGGTGGTATGTAGAACATCACATAACTCCTCACGGTTTGAGAGTTATGGCCTTACGAAGTTGGAGGACCC
>ML781053.1:1139429-1150095 GCA_009831015.1 Picea engelmannii
GGAGAAATTAGAAGTGGACCCAACCCTAAAATAAGGAAAGTGGGGCCAAGTGACCTAGAAGATGTTTTTAAGGAAGCTACTTGGAGAGTATAAATAAGAGGCAAGACTCTCTCATTTGAATCACACTTGAGAATATTGAATATGTATAGGTTTCTAAGGTATACAAATGATATCTAAGCCGAAATTCTAAGGAAAGTGAAGAAAAGAAGGCCGAAATGCAAGGAAGGATAAATTATTTTGATGGTGCTTTCTAAGGTATGTTATTTTCAGGTCATCTCACCATTTTCGATAAAAAAAAATTCTATAATGATTCAGATCCTGAAATTTCTATCCAAGTGAGAAAACATATCCAAGTATCTATGGTTAAAAATTCATCTTGTGGGTCATTGTAGTTTGGGAGTTACACTCTGTAGAAAATAGGGTTTGTGTCCAGTCCTAAAACTAGTCAAAATCAGGTGTTTCGGGTAAAAACGTCATAACTTCTTCATAAAAGAATAAAATTCAGTGAGACAAAATATGTTGGTTAGGGTAAAGTCTTTAGTATTTTTTGTAATTGTTTTAGATCATTTCATCAAACTTTTTGTGCGGAGAACGCTCTACAAGGTCGCTCTCTAGAATAATCCAGAATTCAGTAAGGTATGCCATTTTTACTATAACTCCTTTTCTAAGAGGTTCCAAGTAGTGTCACTTGGAGGAATTGCATAAAACACACGGAAGAACATTTTTTATCAGTTTCAGATCTTTATACATTATAGGTTCAAATTTATGATTACTTCAAGTTAGGGTTGTTGACTAATAAAAAACTAGGCATGTGAGACTAAAGAAAAGTTTGATGAAAATGCTAGTCTCTTGTTTTTAAAGTTAGGGAAGGTTTGAAGGAATGTGATCATATAAAACAGGTCTATTACAGAGCTACAAATCAGATTTGGATGATAAAATTGATGAGGGCTTTTGGTTGAGGTACATGTTGAGTACATGGTTGAGACAAGTAGTTGATGAGTTGGCGCACATACGTGAGGTGTATAGTTGATGATGTTGGTACATATTGATGAGTCATAGTTGATGAGTAGTTGAAACATGATTGGTACATACTTGGCACATAGTTGGCGATTCAGGCACACCACCCAGGGCACGTCTGCTCATAGGATCTTCTCCTTCCTCAGCCCGAAGAACACTAACTGGTCCTTCTATTCCCTATCGGGAAATCTACACCCACAGAATCCTTCGCGCGATCCCCCTCTCTGTACTCAGAGGATCGGACTTCACGATTTTGCGATGTCAATGGTCGAAATTTGTACTCTCAGATCATCGAAACCCGATACCTCAGTCAACGCTGACCTTTCCCTTCCCTGTCGGGACTTCTCCTATCGCGATTTTGCTACTCGCAATATCAAACACTTCGTTTTACCAACCCCCCGACTCCCGATATGTCGATTATCTGAAACATGTGTGAGTTGACCTTTCAATGTCCTGTCACCTCATCAGGACTTCAGACTTCGCGGGATCACGAATCCTAATGCCAATGTTTTTCAGACTTTCCTTTCCCCAAACTCTGATAAATCGTGTCACCTGTCCTCCACTAGTTCCACTGTGGCCCACGCTATCCTTTAACGATTGGGATATCATGTATCATGATTTCAAACTGCCAGAGTATCTTGTCCTCGAATCCTCTGATACTCCGAACCCCGACTTCTTTCGATCTTCTGACATGCGTCCCTCTCTGGAATCCACGGCTATGGTCCCCTCCTGAGTTTTAAACCTCTTAGAGAATATGACGCCGTATCTCCCTTGCACCTCTGCAAGATCCGACGGCCCATGGATTTTTTCGTGAATTCTCCTCGGGGAATGTCGACCATCCGTTTTTTCCCTATGCAATTCACGAAATGATGAAGTGTTCCTTTCCACGGAACTCGTTCACCTTCACGTAACTGACGACGCTTCTTTCCAACCTTAAGGCACAACTCGTCTAAGTGTCTTTCAACAAATTCAAAGGCCTACCCTTCCTGAGATTTGCTATGACTCTGAGCCTTAGAAAAGACGCCTTGTGCGCACTCCTTGCGACAACCCTTCAACACGTTTTAAGTGATGAAATCCCTTCGACTCTGCGCACTCCTGCAACAACAGTCTTTCAGCTGGCACTCGGGTTCGCAACCCTGAACTTTACTTCGCCTATGCACTCCTTGCACGGCTCCTATGCCCAACTGCACTTCTGGGTGAACGAGAACAAGAGTTAAACTACCTGAGCCTCCGTCAACTCACTCCTTGCGGACGTTTTCGACTTCACTCCTTGCAGGAATCCTAGCTCAGATTGAGAAACAATTGAAACTCATTCCATTATCCTCTCAGATTTCAATTCAAACATGAAATCATATACACAGCATAACAACAAATGCATAACAGGAAAACAAACATTAAATGAGCATATCATTCAGCATCCATACACAAAGAACAGACACAAAACCATGAAATTGAATCAATCTCTTCTATTAATTCAAGTATCTGTACATGGGTGTTCTTTACATAACTCTCTGCATGCCCTTCCTCTTCTCCTGCTTCTGATTATCATACAAATGCACAATGAGGGTGTCTATATCTCGTTTCCCTCTTGCTTCTAAAACTGTCTAATCTAAGAATTAAATTTCTATCTACCTGCATTAACTATATTAAATGTCGTCTATCTACTAAGGACGAGAGCAAATCGCTCAAGGTCCAATACAATATATAAGTGTTCTTCATTAATTTTCCTCATTAATGTTCGCGCAACAGTTTCAAGGTGTTTTCAAAATTTGTGTTGGACGCCTTCCAGCTGTCTTCCGCTTCTGTGCTAGCTCGTTTGGTGTGAGGGATTCTCCTACATCATAGTCCCTCGCTTGAAAATTTTCATGGGCTCCTACCCATGAGCTTCCGCATGGTCTGTCCGTGCTTTTGTATCTCTTCTTCAGTCTCCCAGCTGGCATCTTCAACTGGATGATTCTTCAACTTGACCAGATACTCGAAGTATTCTTTCCGCCTAGTATTCTTACCCACTCGTTTATCCAGTATGCACTCCATCTGTGACTTATCTGCAACTGGCATCTGCGTTTTCCACTGGATCACTGGCTGATCAATTCCAGTCTCTGCTTCTCCAACCTTATATGGGTACAAATCAGAGATATTGAATATCAGAGATATTCCAATCCCATTAGGTAATTCAATCTCGTAAGCATTTGCCCCGAACTTCTTCAAGACCTTGCAGGGTTCGATTTTCTTCATCTTCAACTTATTGTATGTTCCCCTCAGGAACCTTTCCTTTCTCAAGTGTGCCAGAACCAGATCACCAACTTCAAACTGAAGTTGTCTTCTATGTTGATCTTCTCTGCACTTATACTCTTGACTTGACTCCAGCAATCGCTCCTTCACCTTGCTGTGAAGTTCTTTCATCGCCTCAGTGAATTCTTCTGCACTAGCGCTCCTTGTCACAGTCTGTTCCGAATCCCTTAATTCAGAAACTCCTCTCGGCTGCATGCCATACACAATCTGAAATGGACTTTTTCCCGTGCTCCTATTCACTGAGTCATTATATGCGAACTTTTCCTGCGGCAATATATTGTCCCAACTGTTGTGGTGCTCTGTCACCAAGTTTCTCAGTAAATCTCCCAAACCTCTATTTACCACTTCAGTCTGTCCATCCGTCTGAGGATGATAAGCTGAACTAAATGAAAAGTTAGTTCCCAGCTTCTTCCATAGGGTTCTCCAGAAATTCCCTATGAATTTTGTATCTCGATCCGAAACAATACTCCTTGGTAAGATGTGAAGTCGAATGACCTCTTTGAAAAACAGATTTTTGATGTGAGTCGCATCACTGGTTTTCTGGCATGGGATAAAATGTGCCATCTTGGAAAACCTATCCACTACCACAAATACTGAATCAAATCCTCTTTGTGTCCTTGGCAATCCCCATACGAAATACATGCTGATTTCATCTCACGGCCTCTCAGGTATGGGTAATGGTTGATAGAATCCTGCATTCTGCTTTCTTCCCTTTAAATGCTGGCAAATTCTACACCTGTCTACAAATATCTTGACCTCTGATCACATCCCTGGCCAAAAGTATGATTCGCTCAGCTTTGCGAATGTTTTTTCATGATCGAAATGTCCGACCAATCCTCCGCTGTGTTTCTCCTTCAGCAAGTTCTCCCTCATGGAGCATTTCGGAATACACAGCTGATTGCCTCTGAACAACAATCCTTCTTGGATCATGTACTCGACCCACTGGCTTCTATCTCTGAGAAATGGATTCTCAGCTGCTTCATACGCTTCCTTGAAGTCTGGATCATCAGCGTACATGTCCCTGAGATCATCAAATCCTAACGTCCTGACTTTGAACTCCTACATCAGCAAACATTTCCTTCTCAAAGCATCAACCACTTTGTTAGCAGTACCCGAAATATGCTTAATTACAAAAGTGAAATTATGCATGTATTTGACCCACTTAACATGCCTTTGATTCAACTTCTCCTATTGAGTCACAAACTACAATGCATGGTTATCACTATATAAAACAAATTCCTTAGGAATCAAATAGTGCCTCCATTTTTTCAATGCCTGTATGATGGCATAGAATTCATTATCATACGTGGAGTACTTTTATTTTGCCTCATTCAACTTCTCTCTGAAATATTCAATCGGTCTGTCCTCCTGAATCAAGACCGCTCCTATGGAAAACCCGCTTGCGTCACATTTTACCTGAAATGTCTTTTGAAAATCTGGCAACACCAGAATTGGTTGTTCCGTGATCTTTCGTTTCAACAAATTGAAACTTTTCTCCACCTCTTTAGTCTAGTGAAAAGATTTGTCTTTTCTTCACTGTATCCATCATCGCTGCGCTAATCCCACCGAAATTTCTGATGAACTTCCGGTAGAAACTAGCCAGTCCATGAAAACTCCTCACCTCAAAAATATTTCTCGGTGATGGCCAATTTTTAATTACCTCTACCTTCTCTGGATCCATCCTCAACTCATTCGCCGAAATAACAAAACCCAAGTAAATGAGCTCTGTCTTCATAAATGAGGATTTCTTCATGTTTATCAACAACTTCTCCTTCTGTAGCTTCTTCATTACTGTAGCTAAATGCTTCAGATGTTCTGCCTTTGTTTTGCTGAAAATTAATATGTCATCCAGATACACAATGACAAACTTCTCGATGAATTCCCTCAGGACTTCATTCATTAACCTCATAAAGTTACTCAGCGCATTTGTCAAGCCAAACGACATGACAAGCCATTCATACAAACCCTCGTTTTTCTTGAATGTTGTCTTCCATTCATCGCCTTCCCTCATGCGAATTTGGTGATATCCACTTTTCAGATCAATCTTTGAAAAGTATTTTGCTCCACTCAAGCAATCCATTAAATCGTCCATCCGCGGAAATGGAAACCTATACTTGATGGTTATCTTGTTGATGGCTCTTGATTCGGTACACATTCTCCAACCTCCACCCTTTTTTGGACTGAGTATTGTTGGAATGGCGCAGAGGCTCAAACTTTCCCTGACCAATCCTTTGTCTAGAAGCTCCTGGACCTGCTTCTTGACCTCTTCATTTTCTTGCGGCGTCAACTTGTACGCGGCTTTATTTGGCAATTTAGCTCCTGGTATGAGGTCTATATGATGACTCACACTCCTCATCGGTGGCAACAAATGAGGTAATTCATCCACTATGATATCAACAAACTCTCCTAGCAGTTCCTGAATCTCATCTGGTAAATCATATACTCTCGTGCTAGTCAAAACGATCCTTTGTTTCCTAACCACAAAGAATTGTGGATCTTCTTTCTTCTTCACCTCCGTAAGAAGCTCCTTCCCACTCATGGGAAGTACTGTGTTTCTTACCTCCAGCTTCACCTCCTTATCCTTTATTGGAAGCAACATGTGTGTCCTACCGTTCTTCTCCAGGGTGTATGTGTTCATTCTTCCATCATGAATCACATTTTTGTCATATTTCCATGGTCTACCCAGCAATAAATGACAAACATCCATAGGAATGACATCACATAGAATCTTATCATTATATCCTCCTATCTTGAATTCAACCAAGCATTGTTTAGTAACAGTTACATGGTGTCCTTTTTGTAGCCACGAAACTTTGTATGGGCTTGGATGATCAGTCGTATCCATCTCTAGCTACTCTACCATCTCGGTTGAAATGAGATTATCTGTGCTACCACTGTCTATGATGACCTTGCATACCCTGTCCTTGGTCTTGCAAGCAGTCCTAAAAATTATGGTCCTTTGGACTGAACTTTCCACCTCCTTCTCAGGTGTCAAAAGGACTTTTTGCATCATCAACGATCTTCCTCCTTCTGCGTCTTCTGCCTCAACATCCTGCCTTTGTGCCTCGGTGATGTGAGCTTCTCCAATGTCCTTCTTTTTCTCTGGACACTCATAGGACTTGTGCCCATTATTTCCACATGTGAAGCATGTGATTACTCCTCCTCTTCCTCTTCCTCTACCTCTAGTACGAGGAAACATGTTATTATTAGCATAATCTCCTCTCTGTTCATTATGTTGTCCTCGTTGTTCAACATATGGCCCTCTCTGTGAGGTTCCACCTCTTTCAACTTTACCCTGAGGTTTATTCCATTCCTCCTTGGACTTATGGGTTCTTTCCTGGGCAACTGACTTGCCTCTAGGATGGCTCCTACCTCGGCCCCTCTAACCTTGCTTACGGCTCAGCTTCTCTTCTGATTTCAAAGCCATTTGATAGGCATCCTCCATCGTTCGAATGGTTGCCATACTCATCTCGTTCTGGATATCGTATCTCAGGCCATTCATATACCTGGAAACTTTCTCATCATCGCTCTCTCGATGACCTGCCCTGATGTTCAGTCAATGTTTTAGGATTAATATGTAAGTGCGGACACAAACCGATCTCCCTAGATCCACCTGGATCTAGAACAAAGCAGGACAGAATAATACTCTTTCCCTAGATTTAGACTAATGAATGGACTATGAGGGAAGAATCATGAACATACCTTGTGATTGCTTCCTTGGGTCTCTATTGTCCAACTTCACTCCAATTCTCTTGTACTGTCAAGATCACAATAGTACAAACCAATCGAAGTGAAGACAATTCAATATATTCAATAGCTAATCTATACATATGATCAAGGAGTTATGTAATAAAGTGACATCAAATTTATGGGAAAGGGACATATTACTGTATTAAATTGATAGAAAGAAATACTTACAACCTGAGCCTTGATGTTGTAGATCTCCTTTCGATGACTCCTAGCTCTGACACACACACTTGCTCATGCATGAAGAAGATCAACCACTTTTGATAACCTTGCTGGTGTTCCTAGCTGCTGTAGCATCAGTCCTTCATACAATCTTGCACTAATTCTCCAATAATTCTCTTGCTAGTTTGCTTGTTAACCTTTTCCATGAGTATCTCCCTCAATATATAGGAGAGGCTGGATTAGCTACTTGGATAGGAAATATCCCAAGATATCAGGAAAGCCAGTACTTAGATAATCATTCGAACACCAACTCATCCTTCTAGAAGATTCCCTTCTAGAAGGTTCGAGAATTTATCTTTTTTCTTCCTTTAGAAGATGTTCGCACCCTGATAGTTAGGTACAGTGCGAACTTCTCGCACCCCAGCTTAATGTAGCCTACGAGAATCATGCATTCTCGCAGGCAAATATATAGGTAGCCTGCGAACCTCCCTTAAAAATATGATTTCTGGAAAAAGACAAAGGTAACTTTTCTCAAGAAAGAGTTCTAGTGAAGAGCTTGAGTTCTCCATCATCATTACATCATCATGATGGCCAAAATTATGGATAACAGTCGATAGAATTCCTCAGTGTATTCTTTCACTGTCATCATCTTCTGTCTCAGGTTCTGCATCCCCTTGAACAGAGTGATTTGATAATCTCTTGGGATGAACTTTGCCTTCATCTTTGCAATCATTCGATCCCAACTTTTAATTTTCTGCTTGCCCTTGCAGTGTCTATCTGCTTTTAGCTCATCCCACCACAATGTTGCGTGTCCCTTCAATCTCGTAACAGCATGCCTAACTTTCTTATCCTCTTCGACATCTTCATAATCGAAGTACGTGTCAAGAGCTCTGATCCAGTCTAGAATCTCCTCTGCATTCAAGTTTCCCTCGTAAAATGGAATGTCCATCTTCGCTTTTGCACCCATCCATGCAATATCTTTGATTAGACGTTCATTGGTTGCATCCTCGGCTACAACTTCTTCTTCTCGTTCAGCCTCAGCTTCTCCCTCAGAATCACTAAGATTCCCTGCACTGGCTATGCATCTTTGTGATGTCTCCATGTCTTCGAGTCTTGCTTGGAGATCACGCATTTGCCTCTCTATGGCTGGATCTACCATCTGTCTACCTCTTCATCACTGCATTTCCCTATCCTCTAGATCAGGTGACTGTGCGTCCCTTCTCCTGGGAAGCATGGTGAATTATCTTCTCTTTGCTACAGAAACCAAAGAGTCTTTCTGTGCTCTGATATCAAACTGACGCAGGTGCGCCACCCAGGGCACGTCTGCTCACAGGATCTTCGGCTTCCTCGGCCCGAAGAACACTAACTGGTCCTTCTATTCCCTATTGGGAAATATACACCCACAGAATCCTTCGCACGATCACCCTCTCTATACTCGGAGGATCAGACTTCGCGATTTCACGATGTCAAGGATCGAACGCTATACTCTCGGATCACCGAAACCCGATACCTCAGTCAACACTGACCTTTCCCTTCCCTGTCGGGACTTCTCCTATCGCAATTTTTCTACTCGCGATATCAAACACTTCGTTTTACCGACCCCCCGACTCCCAATATGTCAATTATCCGACACACATGTGAGTTGACCTTTCAACATCCTGTCACCTCATCGAGACTTCGCACTTTGCGGGATCGCGAATCCTAATGCCAATGTTTTCGGGACTTTCCTTTCCCCGAACTCCGATAACTTGTGCCATCTATCCTCCACTAGTTTTGATGTGGCCCACGCTATCCTTTAATGATCGGGATGTCGCGTATCGCGATTTCAAACTGCCAGAGTATCCTGTCCTCGAATCCTCCGATACTCCGAACCCCGACTTCTTCCGATCTTCTGACATGCATCCCTCTCTAGAATCCATGGCTATGGTCCGCTCCTAAGTTTTAAAACTCTTAGAGAATATGACGTCGTATCTCCCTTGCACCTCTGCAAGATCCGACGGCCCACAAATTTTTTCGTGAATTCTCCTCGGGGAATGTCGACCATCCGTTTCTTCCCTATGCAATTCATGAAATGACGAAGTGTTCCTCTCCACGGAACTCGTTCACCTGCGCGTAAGTCACGACGCTTCTTTCCAACCTTAAGGCACAACTCGTCTAAGTGTCTTTCAACAAATTCAAAGGCCTACCCTTCCTGAGATTTTCTATGACTCTGAGCCTTAGAAAAGACTCCTTGCGCGCACTCCTTGTGGTAACCCTTCAACACGTTTTAAGTGATGAAATCCCTTCGAATCTGCGCACTCCTGCAGCAACAGTCTTTCAGGTGGCACTCAGGTTCACAACCCTGAACTTCACTTGGCCTGCGCACTCCTTGCACGACTCCTATTCCCAACTGCACTTTTGGGTGAACGAGAACAAGAGTTAAACTACCTGAGCCTCCATCAACGCACTCCTTGCAGACGTTTTCGACTGCACTCCTTGCAGGAATCCTGGCTCAGATTGAGAAACAATTGAAACTCATTCCATTATCCTCTCAGACTTCAATTCAAACATGAAATCATATACAAAACATAACAGCAAATGCATAACAGGAAAACAAACATTAAATTAACATATCATTCAGCATCCATGCACAGAGAACAGACACAAAACCATGAAATTGAATCAATCTCTTCTATTAATTCAAGTATTTGTACATGGGGGTTCTTTACACATCTCTCTGCATGCCCTTCCTCTTCTCCTGCTTCTGATTATCATACAAATGCACAATGAGGGTGTCTATATCTCGTTTCCCTCTTGCTTCTAAAACTGTCTAATCTAAGAATTAAATTTCTATCTACCTGCATTAACTATATTAAATGTCGTCTATCTACTAAGGACGAGAGCAAATCGCTCAAGGTCCAATACAATATATAAGTGCGCTTCATTAATTTTCCTCATTAATGTTTTCGCAACAGTTTCAAGGTGTTTTCAAAATTTTTGTTGGACGCCTTCCAGATGTCTTTCGCTTCTGTGCTAGCTCGTTTGGCATGAGGGATGCTCCTACATCAGTTGGATGCACTTGTTTATGGTACATGTTGATTACAGGTTGGTGCATGGTTGATGCACTTATTTATGGTACAGGTTGATTATAGGTTGGTGCATGGTTGATGCACTTGTTTATGGTACATGTTGATTACAGGTTGGTGCATGGTTGATGCACTTTTTTTGGTACAGGTTGATTACAGGTTGACATACAGATTGATGCATGGTTGATGCATGGTTCATATTTATTGGTACAGGTTTACAGTGATAGTGTGACAGTGGTTCCATCATTCTACTTCTACTTCAGGGTGGTAGGACGGGGCAAGGACAGGTGGGTTATAAGGGGGGCGGACATGTTAAGGTCCTAACCCGCACATAGGTAGATCAATGTATTCGGATGTAATAAAGGTCAATATTAATAAGACCT
>ML781053.1:1159423-1200019 GCA_009831015.1 Picea engelmannii
ACACTTTATGCAAGCATTACCAACAAGGAAAGCAAACAAAGACCAAGTTCAAATCAAAGGAATATTCAACAACAAAACCACTGGAAATTGTGCATACTGATCTAGTTGGACCAACTACAAAAAAAGTCTTAAAAGGTGAGAAATACTTTATCTTATTAGTTGATGATCATACAAGAATCTTTGCAGTTTGCTTTCTCAAGAACAAATCAGAAGCTTTTGAAAATTTCAAGATCTAGAAGGAAATGGTTGAAAATGAGACGGATTCAAGAATCAAATGCTTAAGATCGGATAATGGAGTAGAATTCACCTCAAAGGAATTTATGGACTACTGCATCAATCATGGAATAAAAAGGCAATTCTCTGTCGCTAGGACACCTCAACAGAATGGAGTTGTTGAAAGAAAGAATAGGACAGTACAAGAAATGGCTCGAAGAATGATAATGGATTCAAAGTTGACAGATATTTTGTGGACACAGGTAGTGCATACAACAATTCACATTCAAAACAGAGTAATGCTCAGAAACAACACCGATAAAACTCCATATGAGCTATGGAAAGGAAGACCAACAAATGTGAAGCACTTCAGAGTTTTTGGAAGCAAATGCTACATCAAAAGAGAATATGGAAGAATGGTAAAGTTTGAATCTTGTGTGGACAAAGGAATACTTGTTGGTTACTCAAGTACAAGGAAATCGTACAAGTGTTACAATCTAAGATTAAACAAATTTGTTGAAAGCATCAATGTAACAATTGATTAAAAAGGCAGACCAGAATCAAAGAAAGAAGAAAACAAATCAATGGAATAACTTTTTGAAGAAGAAGAAGAAAAATAATAAGAAGAGGAACATGAAGATGAAGATGAAGAGAATCCGACAGAAGTGGAAGAGAAAGTTCAACAAGTATCTCCAAAGACACCTAGGAAACGAGTACAGAAGAATCATCCTTCAGATCAGATTATTGGAAACAAAGATGCAGGAGTTGAGAGTAGAAGAAAAATCTGTTCACCAGAACAAACACACCTAGAACTCTTATCTACAATTGAACCAAACTGTTTTGAAGAAGCTAGCAAGGATGAATTTTGGAATAAGGCCATGGATGAAGAATTGGATCAAATATAGAAAAATGACACTTGGGAATTGGCTTCAAGACCAAAGAATAGGAATGTGATCGACGCAAAATAGGTTTTCAGGAATAAATTGAATGAATATGGATAGGTTACAAGGAACAAAGATAGATTGGTATGTAAAAGATATGCATGGATTGAAGGAATCGACTTTGAAGAGACATATGCCCCAGTTGCCAGAATGGAAGCAATATGTTTGCTTTTAGCTTATGCATGCTCCAAAAATGTTAAAGTATATCAGATGGACGTAAAATCATCTTTTCTGAATGGGGAACTTGAAGAAGAAGTCTACATTGAACAACTAGAAGGCTTTCAGTTGTCATAGAACACAGACTATGTGTGTAAATTAAAGAAGGCCTTGTATGGTCTAAAACAGGCTCCTAGAGCATGGTAATCTAGACTGGATAAGTATCTGTAGCAGACATGGTTCAGAAAAGGAAGTGTAGACAACAACCTCTACATCAAGGTAAGTCAAGGTAATATTTTATTAATTGAAGTTTATGTTGATGATATTATTTTTGGTAGTCATGATGATAGTTCAAGCCAAAAAATTGAAAAAGACATGAAGAGTGAATTTGAAATGTCATTACTTGGAGAACTATCCTTCTTTCTGGGACTTCAAATACATCAAAGCAACCAAGGAATTTTTATTTCTCAAACCAAGTATATCAGAGAAATGCTAAAGAGGTTCGGAATGGAAGATTGCAATCTAGTTATCACTCCCATGAAAACCAGTTGTAAGTTGAGCAAAGATGATGATTCAAAGTCTACAGATCAGAGGCAATATAGGTCAATGATTGGTAGCCTACTATATGTGACAGCATCTAGACCAGATGTAATGCAGGCAGTTGGACAGGTGGCACGATTTCAAGCAACACCAAAGGAATCACATATATTAGCAGTAAAGAGGATTTTCAGATATCTTAAAGGAACAAAATAGTTTGGATTATGGTATCCAAAAGGAAAATATCTATCACTTATGGCCTACACAGATGCATATTGGGCAGGTTATATTGATGACCAACGAAGCATCAGTGGAGAAACGTTCTACTTAGGTGAGTGTTTGGTATCATGGCTAAGGAAGAAACTATCATTGATATATCTATCTACAACCGAGGCAGAGTATATTGCAGCAACAACATGTTGTACACAGGTTCTCTGGATGAAACAAACTTTAACAGATATACAGGTTGAGTATGATGAGCTCATTCCAATATATTGTGATAATACAAGTGCCATCAGTATCTCAAAAAACCCAGTGATGCACTCCAAGACTAAGCACATTCCAATCAAGTATCACTTTCTATGGGAACAAGTTGCAGAAAAGAACATCAGAGTTGAGTATGTGGGCACAAAAGAACAAGTGGCAGACATCTTTACAAAACCACTTCCACGGGAAGCCTTTGAATATCTTCGCCAAAGTCTTGGAGTTATTTATACTCCAAAAATGAATTCTTTTTGAATGCTTATCCTATATGTCTTAGATGTACACGAGGAAGCACCATAAGAGGACAGTCTGTCAGGGGTAGCAACCTCGGATGGAAAGATACATTTTCCATTGATGAGAAAGGGGGAGAGATTTATCAAATGCATAGGAAAGAGGCATGGTTCCAGGAGGATCAGATTTATCATATACAGAGGACAGAGGCATGGTCTCAGGGGGAGCATGAGTGATATGATTTCAGTGTTGCATGAGAGTGTTTCCATCAATGCCAAAGGGGGAGATTGTTGATTAAGGTTGGTTTTCATTGATGTCAACCCTTGAAGAAATACCCATAGCACAAAGGTTTGGCTAATGGACCCAATAGTGTTTCATGTAAATATGACTCATTGTTTTTTTTTCATGGTTGATAAGAAGTAAATATGGATGAACTCCAAAGTGGTCCCCTTATGGTGAAATCCCTCACGGGAAGACGCTTTGTGGAGTAAGAGAAGCCATGCTTAATTGTGGAATAATGAGATGAAGGAAAGTGAATTTTTCAGGGAAAATATCCTAGATGGATAGTTCTTGTCATGTCATTTCCTGTGGTATGTGGAACGTCACATAATTCCTCACGGTTGGAGAGTTATGGCCATGAGAAGTTGGAGACCCCAAGTTTGGGTAATGGACCCAAGTTTGTTTGATGGGTAAGGGTATGAGTTATGATATATTTTAAAATAATACTATTATATATTCATAGTACATGTCATGCCATTTCTGGTGGTATGTAGAATGCCACATAAGTCCTCACGGTTTCAGAGTTATGGCCTTACAAAGTTGGAGGACCCTCATATGTCATCTAGAAGCCCCAAAAGGTCAAAGTAATCAAAATGGTTTAAGAGATTTTAAAAGTTAAATAATAAAGTGAAGTGATGAGTATATTATAATTCAAAGTGACTAAAAAATAAATTATTTCAATAATAATTTTAATGGAGAAATTAGAAGTGGACCCGACCCTAAAATAAGGAAAGTGGGGCCAAGTGACCTAGAAGATGTTTTTAAGGAAGCTACTTGGAGAGTATAAATAAGAGGCAAGGCTCTCTAATTTGAATCACACTTGATCATATTGAATATCTATAGGTGTATGAGGTATAAAAATGATATCTAAGCTGAAATTCTGAGGAAAGTGAAGAAACGAAGGCCGAAATGCAAGGACGGATAAATTCTTTTGATGGTGCTTTCTAAGGTATGTTATTTTTAGGTCATCTCACCATTTTCGCTATAAATTTTTTTCTATAATGATTCATATCCGGAAATTGCTATGAAAGTGAGAAAACATATCCAAGTATATGTTCTTAAAAAATCAGCTTGTGGGTCGTTGTATTTTGGGATTTACACTCTGTGGACAATAGGGTTTGTGGCCAGTCCTGAAACTAGTCAAAATCAGGTGTTTCGGGTAAAAATGTCATAAATTCTTCATAATAGATCCACATTTAGGGAGACAAAATGTGTTGGTTAGGGTACATTCTTTAGTATTCTTTGTAATATTTCCATATCATTTCATCAAATATTTTGCTTGGGGCACACTCTACAAGGTCGCTCTCTAGAATAAGCCAGAATTCAGCAAGGTATGTAATTTTTTCTATAACTCCTTTTCTGAGAGGTTCCAAGTAGCTCCACTTGGAGGAATTGCATAAAACACACTGAATAACATTGTGCATCAATTTCAGATCTTTATACATTACAGTTTCAAAGTTATGATTACTTCAAGTTAGGGTTGTTGACTAATCCAAAACTAGGCATGTGAGACTAAACAAAAGTTTGATGAAAATGCTAGTCTCTTGTTTTTAAAGTTAAGGAAGGTTTGAAGGAATGTGATCATATACGCCAGGTCTATTATAGAGCTACAAATCAGATTTGGATGATGAAATTGATGAGGGCATTTGGTTGAGGTACATGTTGAGTACATGGTTGAGACAAGCAGTTGATGAGTTGGCGCACATACATGAGGTGTATAGTTGATGATGTTGGTACATATTGATGAGTCATAGTTCATGAGTAGTTGACACATTATTGGTACATACTTGGCACATGGTTGGATGCACTTGTTTATGGTACAAGTGGATTACAGGTTGGTGCATGGTTGATGCACTTGTTTATGGTACAGGTTGATTACAAGTTGGTGCATGGTTGATGCACTTTTTGTGGTACAGGTTGATTACAGGTTGAGGTACAGGTTGATTCATGGTTCAGATTTATTGGTACAAGTTTACAGTGGTATATCTCAAAGTGATAGTGTGACAATGGTTCCATCATTCTACTTCTACTTTAGGTTGGAATGACGGGGCAAGGACAGGTGGTTGTAGCCACCTTCTAGTTGTAACCGAAGAACATTGGGGGTTGTATCCTCCTTCTGATTGTAGCCAAAGATTTGGGGAGTTGGAGCTTCCCTCAGGTTGTAGCCTGAGAAACTAGGGGGTTGGAGCCTCCTTCCAGTTGCAGCTGGAAAACAAAGGAAGTTGGTGCTTCCAATGAATGTAATTCTTCAAGACATATAAGAAAAAACATTATGTGGTTTTCTCCCGATTTGTGTTTTCACGTAAAACATTGCTGTACTATGTATGTGTGTGATTGTTTATTTATTACTGCTCATTATTGGATAATAATTCTACATTGATATAACATTTGAAGAAAAAGGATTATAATTATGTTATTACTGATTCACCCCCCCTCTTAGTAATCCAACACATTTCTGCATAAATCACATCTATAAAAATAATAAATTAACTTAAACTATGATACGAAATCACTGACAACTACTAAGAAATTAACATTGTGTGTATATATCCTGGAAACCATTAATGATTTGAGGAATCAAGATGATGACAATTTTCAGAAATTTATCTCCTAGATTTCAATAAAAAAATTGAAGGACTTTTCGAATCAAGTTTATAAATACAATCATCTTATGGATAAATTACGATAAATCTATTATACATATTAAAACTTAATACAATTTCAATCTCAGAATAATAGTACCTTAACCAAAGGAGAAGAATCCGAAGTTGTTATCTCATTCTTGTGCTCTGTTTAGCTCCCTGCTTGCTAATCATTGAGACCTCACTGATATATCCCAACCAATGCTAGGAGTACTATTCTTCCCCTTGATCCCCCCGAGCCGCAAAGGTTCTATGCATAGAAACGAGAGAATAAACTATCTCCCATCTTGCATCACAAGGTCAAGCTACCAATCTCTATTTGAGCTAGGTATATGAACTCCCAAAAGAAAAATCAGTCAAGAAAAATATGGCAGCATAACCTTACGCATACCAATTTCACATTAAATTAATTTCATTAAAAATTAATTAGGAAATATTCTCCCCTGTACACTTGTCACCCAATCCCTTAGTTGCACCAGAAATTCATTTAATTAATTAAATTAAATTTACAATTTCCCTCACCCACCTAAAAACATTCCTAAAAACGCTCCTTGATTTCCCTTTATTCCCTCAATTTACTTTAATGACTAACACCTTTCTTAAAGATTAGTTGAGTTTTATTTAGGAAAGTTCTTTAAACTAGATTCCATTCTATGTTCCCCATTACTTTTTTCATTTAATTTCCCCTTTTTGCCTAAGTTCAAATTTAGAAAATTTTGCACATAAACAACAATTAATTTGTTTAGATAATTTATCCTCCTTCAAATTCTAAATTTGATTTTCATTCATCCCCCCTTTATTAAATTCTTTATTAATTTTTTGTCCTCGTATCCTACTTAGACCTAGTCTTTAATTTCAACTAGGCTTAGCAAATTGTTAAGGGAAAAGTATAATTGATAACCTTTACTTATACATAATTATTTTAAGGCTGACCATGTAAGGGTAAGATATTTGTTTCTATGAACCTAGGTTCATTGAGTCTCTTGTGTTTAAAATCATGATGTTCCCTTCAAGACGCACCTTGTTATTTCAAACCCTTAGAGTCAAACCCTTTTCGAGTGACTGATTTTGGTAGATGTCAAACCCTTGGTGTCAAAAATCCATCCGGAGACCTTATGGGAGACTAAGGGACTCTAAGGAACAAAGACCTTCACTTATTTTGTGCCCCTATTGGCCCTTCACCAAGTTTTAAGGATCCTTGGTCATGTTTGACCTACTTTTGGGACTTTGACAGGCTACTGAAGGCAGAGCACAAGTCGAAGTGGAGATCGCAGGATCTCGACCCCTTTTTAGGGATTTTTGGGTTTTGAGCTATGTAATGGGTATGAGAATTTTATCCCATGGGTTTATGATGCAGGAGCATCGTAATAAGTCAAGCGAGAATGAAGGGGAAGACAGCTGGAAGACCACCAACACACGTTTTGAAAATATTTTTGAAACATTAATGTAATGGTTAAAAGAAAACGTACTTGCATATTGTAAACATATCATGAGTGATTCACTCTCATCTATAAGAGGTAGAGGCATTTATGCATAGTTAATGAAAGTAGGTATATTTAAATTCCAGATTAGACAGTTTTAGGACCAGGAGGGAAAATGGATATAGACACCCTCGCCTTTGTATCATTATTCATAATTAGATCATTAAGAACATTAGCATAGATAAGAGTAGTACTATAGTAGAGAGTATAGAGAAGAACCCATGTACAAAAGTTCTGAATTAATATATAAAGCTTTGATTCAGATTCATGGTGTTATGATGCTTTCTGTGTATACATGATGAATGGTATGCTTATGGTTGTTTATTCTCTCTGTTATGCATTTGCTTTAATATTGTGTGAATGAATGATTTCATGTTGAATGTTTGAAGTATGAGAGAGAGAGAATGAGTTTCAATTGTTTCTCTTCCTGAGTGAGAATTTCCTTCAAGGAGTGCAGTGAAATAATCTGCAAGGAGTGCGTTGACGAAGGTACATAGTTTATCTCTGAAAGCTCAGGAGGGATATCGTTGTTCTCATTCCAACGGAAGTGCAGGAGTAGCACAGGAAGACATGCAAGGAGTGCACATGCATTGGAAGTCTTGGGACTAATAAACAAAAGGAGAGTTGAAGGATTGTTGTTGTAAGAAGGTACACAGAGTCGAGGAGATCAAATACCCAGAAGCATTTGATAGGTTGCCGCAAGGAGTGCGTGCAGAAATTCTCATGGGACTTGAAGTTACCGGAGGAAGATCAGGAGGGTTGAAACCTTTGAACTATTAAAAGGAAGACGAAGGTCAGAGTCATCCAGCCAAGGTAAATTTCAGTCAGGGATAACTTTAGTTCTTTTCGCAGAAGCTGTGAAAGAGGAAAGTGAACGGTCGTAATTCTCCAAGGAGAACTCCCGAAGTCGTGAGGATCGTGAGATCCAGAGAATCTACAAGGTGTATAAGGGAGGACGAACCATTAGTTGGTATCAGGAATCAACGTGGACCATCGATCATGACCTGTTGTGGGTCGTCAGAACATTTCAGGGTTAGGAAACCTGAGAAGACAGAGGTTTGGGACTGAGAGTATTGAACTCCTGATATTCGAAAGTTTGAAATTGTGCTAGTTGTTTGATCGAAGGGAGGTTTATATCCGTTGATCCTATTGGAAGTACTATTTCAGAGTTAGGGGTTTTGAATGTCGAAGAGATGGGAGCTTTGTATCCAAATTCACAAAATCGTGAAGTCCAAAATCTTGATAAAGTGATGCGACCTGTGTGGAAGTCAACTTTTGGTTGACCTATCGAATTTCATCATTTCGGCATTTGGGAAGACGATAGGTAAGGTATTCTTCGTTCCAAGATTCCCAAAATCGTGAAACACGATAAGGCGTGCAAGAGGAGGACGTGGAAAATTTTTGGGGATTCATCATTTTGGGTTTCAAAAATTGTAAGGCCGACAAACTCGACGATAGGTATCGCGAAGTCGCGAACCCTGAAGTCCCAAATTTGAATAGGGTGTGACACTATTATGGCCAAGGGGATTTGAGTTGGTGCTTGGTGTTTGTAAACATAGGCTCAGCTCATAAGGACCTATGGATCAATTGGTTGAAGGTTTCGATAGGGATCCAAAAGAGCCACGTCGGGTCAGAGGGGGAGATTTGAATGATCCTGTGATCGGATCTGGACCTGTGGGTTGGGGGTCTACGTCAAGTTGGATATTAGAGCCTGACTCTGTTTTCATATTTCAGGCAGATAAAGAAAGAAGGGAAAGGGGTACTTTGGTACACATCATTTGTGATATCATAAGAGCATAGAAAGAGTCTTTCCTTTCTGTAGCAGGGAGAAGAGAAAGGAAGAATATTTCTCAACCATGCCGCCTAGAAGAAGAGACAGACCAATGCATGATCTAGTAGTGGAAAGGGAAATGCGTGAACTATGTGCCAGGCTTGATTCCATGGAGACAGCACAGAGGCACACAGTCGACATCGAGGATATCAGTGAGGCTGATAGTGAAAATGAAGTTGGACATGGAGAAGAAGTCGTAGTCGAGGATGTTATAGATGAATGCCTATTCAGGGCTATCTCAAGGATAGGTGCCAGGGAAAAAATGGAAATTTCCATGTATGAAGGAAACTTGAATGTTGAAGAGCTTCTAGACTGGATTAGAGCTCTGGATAAATTTTTCAACTATGAGGATGTCGAGGAAGATAGAAAAGTTAAACATGTTGTTACAATACTTAAAGGGCATGCAACATTATGGTGGGATGAACTGCAAGATGACAAACGCTGCAAAGGCAAGAAGAAAGTCAAAAGTTGGGATAGAATGGTTAACAAGATGAAAGCAAAATTCATACCCAAGGATTATCAAATTACTCTGTTTCAAAGAATGCAGAACTTGAGACAAAAGATGATGTCAGTGAAGAAATACACTGAAGAGTTCTACAAATTAAACATCAGAGTAGGTCATTGGGAAAGTGATGATGAAAAAGTTTCCAGGTACATGAATGGTCTAAGATATGACATCCAAGATGAGATGAGCATGATGATCATTCAGAACATGGAGGATGCTTATCAGATGGCTCTGAAAGTTGAAGAGAAGTTGAGTTGGAAGCAAGGTCAAAGAGGCTGAGGAAGAAGTCAGGCCAGAGGCAAGATAATTTCCCAAGACAGAACTCAGAGACCCCAAGAGGAGGGAAAGAAACCTCAAACTTGGAATGAGAGAGGAGGAAGCTCATAGAGAGGACAGTATGCTGATAGAAATATTTTTTCTCGAACCAGAGGAAGAGGCAGAGGTGGAGAAATAAAATGCTTTACCTGTGGAAAAAATGGACACAAATCCTATGAATGTCCAGATAAAAAGAAAGAAGGAGGTGAAAATCACATTGCTAAAGCACAAGGATGGAATGTTGAGGTAGAAGATGCTGAGGGAAGAAGATCACTGATGATGAGAAAAGTTCTCTTAACACCAGAGAAGGAGGCAGAGAACCCAACCCAAAGGAACAAACTTTTTCAGACTGCTTGCAAGACCAAAGACAGGGTATGAAAAGTCATTATAGACAATGGTAGCACAAACAATCTCGTTTTTACAGAGATGGTTGAAAAGCTAGAGCTGGAGACTATCGTACATCCAATCCCATACAGAGTTTCCTGGTTACAAAAAGGCCATCAGGTAAATGTCACTAAACGATGTTTAGTTGAATTTAAAATAGGAGGATATAAGGATGAAATACTATGTGATGTCATTCCCATGGATGTTTTTCATCTATTACTGGGTAGACCGTGGAAATATGATAGGAATGTGATTCATGATGGGAGAAAGAACACATACACCCTGGAGAAGAATGGGAGAACTCGGTTGTTGTTGTCGATTAAGGATAAAGAAATGAAACTAGAAGTGAGCAACAATGTACTTCTCATGAGTGGGAAGGAACTTCTTAAGGAGGTTAAGAAGAAGGTAGATACACAATTCATCGTGGTCAGGAAGCCTAGAATTGTGTTGACCAGTACACGAGTGGATGATTTTCCAGAGGAAATCCAAAAGTTGCTTGAAGAATTCGTTGATACAGTAGTGGACGAACTACCTCATTCATTACCACCTATCAGAAGTATAAGTCATCATATTGATCTTATACCTGGAGCTAGTTTTCCAAACAAAGCAGCATACAGATTGACGCCGCAGGAGAATGGAGAGGTCAAGAGACAGGCCCAAGAATTAATAGACAAAGGGTTGGTTAGAGAGAGCTTGAGTCCATGTGTTGTTCCAACAGTGCTCAACCCAAAGAAAGATGGAGGTTGGAGGATGTGCACAGACTTGAGGGAAATAAATAAGATTACCATCAGATATAGATTTCCTTTGCCAAGGATGGATGATTTGATGGATTTCTTGAGTGGAGGAATTTTTTTTTTAAAGATTGATTTGAAAAGCGGATATCATCAAATTCGTATGAGAGAAGGTGATGAATGGAAGACAACATTCAAGACGAATGAAGGATTGTATGAATGGCTTTTTATGCCATTTGGATTAACAAATGCACCTAGTACTTTTATGAGATTGATGAATGAAGTCCTGAAGGATTTCATAGGAAAATTCATCATCGTATATCTTGACAATATATTGATTTTCAGCTAGACAGAAACAAAACACTTGAATCATTTGGCTACAGTGATGAGGAGACTACAAAAAGAGATGTTATACTTCAGAAAAAAACTAAATGAAGCAAAGGTTAAGTACTCCACATATGAAAAAGGAATTTTATGCAGTTATACAAGCACTGAATAAATGGAGACATTATTTGGTTCCTAAAGAGTTTGTTTTGTACAGCGACAATCATGGTTTGCAATTCATGACTCGACATGACAAGTTGAACCAAAAGCATGCAAAATGGGTTGAATACATGCATAATTTTACTTTTGTAATAAAACATATTTCTGGAACTGCTAACAAATTTATTGATTCTTTGAGCAGGAAATGTTTGTTGATGGAGGAATTCAGAGTCAAAACTTTGGGTTTCGATAACCTCAAAGAAATGTACAGAGATGATCCAAATTTCAAAGAGGCATATGAGGTATCTGGGAATCCAATTCTCAGGGACAGAATCCAATGGACTGAATATATTATCCAAGATGGATTATTATTCAGGGGTAATCAGTTATGTATTCCAAAATGCTCCATGAGGGAGAATTTGCTGAAAGAAAAACATAGTGGAGGATTGGCCGAACATTTCGGTCATGACAAAACGTTCTCGAAATTAAATGGCTCATATTTTTGGTCAGGGATGAGGACAGATGTAAAAATATTTGTGGACAGATGTAGAATTTGTCAGCACACAAAGGCAAAAAGGTAGAACATAGGGTTATACCAGCCATTACCCATACCTGAGAGGTCGTGGGATGCAGTGAGAATGGATTTTATATTGGGGTTGCCAAGAACACAAAGAGGATTTGATTCAATCTTTGTGGTGGTAGAAAAATTTTCAAAGATGGCACATTTTATACCATGCAAGAAAACCAGCGACGCATCACATATTGCGAACCTGTTTTTCAAAGAAGATGTTAGACTTCACGGCTTGCCAAGGAGTATAGTTTCAGATCGAGACACCAAGTTCGTGGGACATTTCTGGAGGACTTTATGGAAGAATATAGGGAAAAATTCTTCATTTAGCTTAGTGTATCATCCTCATATGGATGGGCAAACAGAAGTTGTCAACAAAATCTTGGGAGATTTACTGAGAAGCCTTGTGACTGAACACCACAGTCAGTGGGATCACATTCTGCCACAGGCGGAATTTTTCTTACAATGATTCGATCAATAGAGTCACAGGGTAGAGTCCATTCCAAATTGTGTATGGAATGCAGCCAAGGGGAGTTTCTGAATTGAAATATTCATAACAAAGTGAATTTAGAAGTGCTAGTGCAGAGGATTTTGCAGAAGCAATGAAGGAACTTCACAGCCAAGTGAGGGAACGTTTTCAAAACTCGAGTCAAGAGTACAAATGCAGAGTAGATCAACACATGTGAGAAATTTAATTTGAAGTTGGTGATGTGATTCTTGCACATGTGAGGAAGGAGAGCTTCCCAAGGGGAACATATAACAAACTGAAAATGAAGAAGATTGGACCATGAAAGGTCTTGAAGAAATTTGGGGCAAACGCATATGAGATTGAATTACCCGATGGGATCGGAATTTCACTGATATTCAATATTACAGATTTGTACCCTTGCAAATCTCGAGAAGCAGGACCAGAGAATAAACAAATAGAGGTTTAGTGGACTAAACAAATTCCTGTAGTTTCAAATCCACAGATGGAAAGTATAATTGATAAGAGGACCAGCAGCAAGACCAAGAGGAAAGAGTATTTTGAATACTTGGTTGAATGGAAGGGACATCCAGTTGAAGATGTCAGCTGGGAAGATGAAGAAGAAATTCATAAGCATGGACAGAACATGCAAGAGCTCATGAATAGGAGTCTATGAAAATTTTCAAGCGAGGGAGTATGATGCAGGAGCATCATAAGAAGTCAAGTGAGTGTGAAGGGGAAGACAATTGGAAGGCCACCAACACACGTTTTGAAAATATTTTTGAAACATTAATGTAATGGTTAAAAGAAAATGTACTTTCGTATTGTAAGTAGATCATGAGTGATTCACTCTCATCTGTAAGAGGTAGAGGCATTTATGCATAGTTAATGAAAGTAGGTAGATTTAAATTCCATATTAGACAATTTTAGGACCAGGAGGGAAAATGGATATAGACACCCTCGCCTTTGTATCATTATTCAGAATTAGATCATTAAGCACATTAGCATAGAGAAGAGAAGTACTATAGCAGAGAATATAGAGAAGAACCCATGTATAGAAGTTATGAATTAATATATAAATCTTTGATTCAGATTCATGGTGTTATGATGCTTTCTGTGTATACATGCTGAATGGTATGCTTATGGTTGCTTATTCTCTCTGTTATGCATTTGCTTTAATATTGTGTGAATGAATGATTTCATGTTGAATGTTTTAAGTCTGAGAGAGAGAGAATGACTTTCAATTGTTTCTATTCTTGAGTGAGAAGTTCCTGCAAGGAGTGCAGTGAAATCGTCTGCAAGGAGTGTGTTGACTAAGGTACAGAGTTTATCTCTGAAAGCTCAGGAGGGATATTGTTGTTCTCATTCCAATGAAAGTGTAGGAGTAGCATAGGAAGACGTGCAAGGAGTGCGTAGGCATTGGAAGTGTTGGGACTTATCAACAAAAGGAGAGTTGAAGGACTGATGTTGTAAGAAGGTGCACAGAGTCGAGGAGATCAAATACCCAGAAGCATTTGATAGGTTTCCACAAGGAGTGCATACAGAAATTCTTGTGGGACTTGAAGTTACCGGAGGAATCTTAGGAGGGTTGACACCTTTGAAGTATTCAAAGGAAGACGAATTTCGGAGTCATCCAACCAAGGCAAAGTTCATCCGGGGAGAAATTTGGTTCTTTTCGCAGAAGCTATCAAAGAGGAATGTGAATGGTCATAATTCTCCAAGGAGAACTCCCGAAGTCGCGAGGATCGTGAGATCCACATAAGTTGCAAGGTGGATAAGGGAGGATGAACCATCAGTTGGTATCAGGAATCAACATGGACCATCGAGCACGACCTTTTGTGGGTCGTCAGATCATTTCGGGGTTCGAGAACCTGAGAAGACAGAAGTTTGGGATCGAGAGTCTTGAACTCACGATATTCATAAGTCTGAAGTCGTGATAGTCGTTGGATCGAAGGGAGGCTTATAGTCGTTGATCCCTTTGGAAGTACTATTTTGGAGTTTTGGGTTTTGAAGTTTGAAGAGCTGGGAGATTTGTATCCATATTCATGAATTTGTGAAGTCTGAAATCTCGATAAAGTGACACGACCCGTGTGGAAGTCAACTTTTGGTTAACCTAATGGATTTTGGCATTTAAACATTCGGGAAGAAGAGAGGTAAGGGATTCTTCATTCTGAGATTCCCAAAATCGTGAAACATGATAAGGCATGCAAGAGGAGGACATGGAAACATTTTGGGGATTTGTCATTTCAGGTTTCAAAAATTGGAAGGCCATCAAACTCTACGACAGGTATCGCAAAGTCACGAACCCCGAAGTCCCAAATTTGAATAGGGTGTGACACTATTACGACCAAGGGGATTTGAGTTGGTGCTTGGTGTTTGTAAACACAGGCTCAGCTCATAAGGACCTGTGGATCAATTGGTTGAAGATTCTTATAGGGATCCAAAAGAGCCACTTCGACTCAGAGAGGGATATTTGAACGATCCTGTGAGCGGATCTCAACCTGCGGGTTGGGGGTCTGCGTCAATTTACCCATGTTTAGGCCCTTTTTGTAATGTATAAATAAATTTCTAGGCGATATAAGAAGAAGCGTGTATGAGATGATATAGGCATCTGTTCGATGATATACTAAGTGCAAGTGATAGTTGTATATGCTATGTGCATGTTGTGTGAGACTTGTAAGGCTAAGTGCAAGTGGTTGTAAGAGATTGAGTAGAAGATTTGTGATGTAACCTAACTCAGGGAAGGAGGATCTGGCAAGGTGTATGCAGATCTCCTATCCTATGTGGAGTAGTATCTTTTGTCTCTGTGCATGTAGAAGATTGACAAAAGATAATAAATAAGAAGTAGAGTTGATGGATGTAGCCTCAGGCTGGGGGTGAACCACGTATGTCTCGTGTTGTGGTTTCTTTGTGCTTTATGGTTGTTCTCTTGTTTATGTCATTAAATTATTAGAGCATTGATATATACTTGGAAGAATGTAATATGATATCTTAGAGCTGAATAATGTGAATGGATTCTAGATATAATCTATGTTGATGTTCTTAGTGCTTGAATATATCGGATCTGTGTGAATACTGCGATGCTCTGTGATTAGCGTTTTTACTACGGAGTGGATACTGGTTAAATACTGATAAATTGTAATTGCTAAGTGCTCTGTAAAGGTGTTGTAATCACATATCTATGTCTGATCTAAGGTTGTAGACATCTGAGTCTTGCAAACACCCTTGCCTCTACCTCGGGTGAGACTTCATCTACTTCGTAGGTGTTATCGAAAGGCGTGGTAGTTAGGGTTTTTTTGGTGCACTCTTAAGCGTTAAACCCTGGGTCTGCCCCTGTGCCAACAAATGGTTCCGTTATTGGGACCCGAAACTGTGATTGCTGGGAACTAAAGAAAAGAAGGCTTTGTGCATAGATCTATTGCTTTAGTGCTTAGTATTCTACTTTACTTGTGAAGATTTGTGCTAAGAAGAAAATTCATATCTGAATAAAAGAGGTAAGATCTTAAGGCTTTGTTCTTTGTTAAAGATAAGAACAGTGAAATTTTTTGATTGAAAAAGGTAATATAAGTGGAATTTTTTGTTTCAAAAGTATGTATATAGGTATGTTTGATAAAGTTTTTCCTAGCTTAAAAACTAGGGCACAACTAGATGAAAGAAGATTTGATATGAGTAGATCTGATAGAAATAATGAAATATATGTTATCCCTATGCATAGAAAGAATGTTTGGACTAACAAATGGATGTAGGACCCTAGAAATACTTTTTTGCAGGTTAGTTACTGTGACCCTAGTGCACAATACAGGAAATATTGGGGATCGTTCAAGAGAAACATATGATTAACTCTTTGTTATAGCTGCAAAAGACTGGGACACATTTCTAAGGAATGCCCTGGTAGAGGTCCTACTTGCCTTTGTTGTAAATATATGGACCATGAATTTTTGGATTTCCCTAGAATGATTGCTAAGGTTGAAACAATGAATATGAGACAAGAAAAACCTGAGGAAGATCAAGAAATTGAGACCATGGAAGAACCCCAGAAATAATCAGAGAATGTATTGCTACAAATGAAAGAGACCTTGAATGATCACATAAATATCAACTTATCAAAGAGCTTCAAAGAAAAAGAATGCATAGGAACAAGAATAGGATACTTCGACATTGATTGTTTTCTGGATGAAGAAAAACAGGTGAATATCATCATAGAAAGAACTTGGGAAATTTTAGGAAAGCCTGCTATGATTCCTTCATTAGGAGGAATAGGATTATTTAGAGGAAAGTTGATAACCCTATGTGGAAGACTCACCCAAATATATATGAATGCTCATGGAACTTCGACAGAAGAATATTTTGAGGTTGTTAAATTTATTGAGAACAATGCCCCATTTCCTATATTACTAGGAAAAAATTGGATTGAGAAAGATCATGCCAGAAGAAAAGAAGAGGAAGTCTTAGAAAAAAATAAGAAAGAATTAAAATATTTCATGACTAGGAGGATAGTGCACTTGATTGAAGAACAAGAGAACAAATCAAAGTTGTTCAGAACCATAAACTTGGATATTGAAGTGGAAAGAATTCAAGAAGACTCACAAAAGAGTAGAGCACCTACTCCAGACAGAGAAACAATATTAGCCTTGAACCCTAAGAAAGACCATCAACAATGAAAAGTTACTATGCTAAAAGGAGATAAGAATCTGAATGGAAAGAGGAATACCAAGATAAATATTACAGGGAAGAAGGCTAGAAATCTTAGTAAGAAGAGAGCAAAGATAGAAACATTGCAGAAGGTTCCAGAAGGGACTTTGTAGAAGGAAGGTTTGCAAAACTGGAACTTCGTTGGGATATCAAAACATTGCAACATGTAACTTCACCATGACGAAGCAATATATCCGTTGAGAGAATTATAACCATTAGCCCGATGCCCCAAACGGTTATAACAACAATTATGGCCTTAAACCTTGCCATCAGACCATTGGGACCACACTGCAATGGACATAACTGCATTGATGAAGGCCTCTCATCTGTTGGAGAGATCCATTACATCGTGTCTACTTATTCCATTGACTGTTGCACTGAGAACACTTTTGCGAATTGTATCCTAGTCAAGTCATTTCTACCAAATTATGTTTATTAAGATCGACACATGTTCTATTGATTTGAGCACTCATTCATCTAGATGATTTATTCTATCTAAGCATGCATGTTGGACGAGCTCAGTGCCGCAAAGAAATTTGTCGAAGAATTTCTAATCGACCTTATGGATAAGAAGGTGATGTCTGTTGGAGTTCAAGCTTCATCGACGAGAGGAGTGAAAGCCTCCATGTCGACTGCTCACGGATCCAGACCATCCTGACCTGCAGCAGAGAAACGAACCAAGAATTGAGATGACTTGGTGAATGCGAAGTTAATCTCAACCATATTTCTCAAATGCATCCCGCCTTTGGCTGGTGCGGTGACAGTGTCCCGAGAGACTTTGATTACACCATGGTTACTGCATAACTCCCGAAGGGGATACATGCAGTAATAATACAGCAGGATAAGATCGTGATGTTTACGTTTAGTGACTTCAACCTAGGGGACTTCAATAACTATAGCATGATATCTCCTTACAAGTATTTAACCAGGATGAAGCGGAAGAACTCGAAAAAAATCCCCCAACTGTGGACTATGAACCTCGTGCAGTCCACCCTCTTGAATGTGATGAATATTCCTCATTTTGGAAGGCACCAGGAGGTTAACGCGTGTGTTAATATCCTACTATCATGTTACCATGGCGGATATCTATGGCTAGATAGACACATCATAGTCAATTCGATGTTGATCCATAGGATCACAAGATTGAGCATGCAGGGACCCGACCCATAGGACTTCTATCCAGGGAAGGATACATATTGCACACTAGAACAAAGGATCAAAGACACATATGGCAATGTATAAAAGGGGATGAGAGGATACAAGGTATCTTCCATCCATAATGGCACAGTGTGCTTGGCCTGCCAGATGATTGTAGGAAAGATCGTGAGAAAGAACAGACCTACACAGGTCAAAATATTTGTTGTTGACCTCACCGGGAAATGTGTAGAAGGACTCCAGATGAACTGGGTGAAGCACTTAGTCAACCAGCTGGTATTGGATTGCCGTGAAGCTCAAGATTAGGGCTATGAGTTCCACTTTAGTTGGCTCTTGATCCTCATAGCATTTACTGCTTAGGAGATGTCGGAAGGTGCGACCTTCTCGGACATTGAGCCGCTCGAACCACTTGTTGTGAAGTTCACCACACTTTGGTACTCACGTGATATGGGAAAATAGTGGAAATCGAATGTAGTATTCCATACATACTACGTGCAGTTGAAGAGGGCCATCGAATTTGTCCCTCACATGATTCCAAACAACCTGCATTGGTTCATACCTCTCATGAAGTTTAGCACAGATCGACACTTCATTTATATCACTACGCGAGAAGACAAGCATAAAGAAGAGCTTCAGTCATACTATAAGCTCACATAGGAGGAAATCGAGGAGATAACCAAGGACTGGTCTGTAGAGATCCTTATCCCTGTTGAACCTATAGAAATGTCTGATCTTGAACTAATTGGCAGCTCAGAGGCCACTCACAAAGAACATGACACACCTAGAACCAGCAGAAGGAAGAAGACCAAAGAAGTACAAAACCTGAGCAACACATCAGATGAAACTGCTTCAGTATCACCTAGAAGAGGAGGTGATGATGAAGTAGATAGAGAAGAGACCAATGGTAAAGAATATCAATAGAAGTAAGGTGAAGTAACACTGGCTAGGGATCTTGTTGATGAGGTTGATCCCTCGAAGAAAATAAAGGTTTCCCCCATGAAACCTACCTCACGGAAGAAGTCAAGAGTGAGAAAAATCATGATGTGAACCATGCTCATGGTCGATGACTTTGAATTCATCATCACCGTTGTAGCAGATGCCTCGTAGGACATCTTGCAGAAACATGAAGACAAGCAAGAAGAGATGTATGGCAAAATTGAGGTTGAACTCAGAGGGGTACAACATGCCCTTCAATCTAGTCACGCGGTATCCACTGTGCCCCCACCCTCAGAAGCACCAGAGTTGGGAGATGATCCTACCCAACTCTATAGACTAGCTGATGTGACCGAAGCTTGATTTCATCATGAAAAAGAAGACACAGAACATGCCACAGAGGCCCTAAAGAAAGTACAAACAGTATTCATAGAGCAACGCCAAGTTGCGTAGTAGGAGAAGGTTTCTCTCCAAACAAAGTTTGAAGAGGAGAAAGCATAAATCCAACAAGAGAAAGAGAGGTTGCTCCCAGAGCAGCTCGGAGTCAAAGAAGTAGTCAAAATAACACTTCTCTCTGTGACAGGCTTAGAGAAAAAAGCAGAAGAACTAGTAGAGCATCAAGTAGCACAGCTTGGGGAAGATATCCAATAGCTTCAGTAAAGAATCACATATCTAGAGCTACGAATAGTGCCCAACACTCCACAAGATGGATGATATCAAAGAGAAGCAACTGCTCGAAGCATAGTTGAGAGAATCAAGGCCCTCACCATGGTATATAAATAGATAATTGATCACAGTGGCCAGATGTATGAGCGACTCACTGAGGATCTTGAATTGAAGGCACTAGAATCATAGCTCTAAGAAGCAAAGCAACAAGCATAAATAGTACAGGCGTAGTTGGAGCCCTTGTCAGTAGTTGAGAGTATGAAGCGATCCCAAGAACAATGCATTGCTCAACATAAGGTCCACACCATTCAGAGAAAAGTCATGGAAGTGACTTAGAGGCTCCAACCAATATAGGACGAGGATTGGCAATTGTTTGCGGAGATTGAAGGTCAAGGAGAAGAAGTGGAGCAAGTCATCACTACAGCTGAACAATGCCTAGAGGGAACTATCAACGAAGCAGTTATCAAAGATTTATTCGAGCAGGTGGCCTTGGCATAATAACAAGTTGAACAAGCTCGAGCCAAGCTCAAGGATTTTGAGGCAGAGCTACCTAGATCAGAGTGACTCGGGATGAGTCATAGGTGAGTGTTGGGGGCCTGTTGGCCCTTGACCAAGTTTTAAGGATCCTTGGTCATGTTTGACCTACCTTTGGAACTTCGACAGATGTCGAAGGTGAAGCATAAGTCGAAGTGGAGATCATGGGATATCGACCCCTTTTTAGGGATTTTTGGGTTTTGGTCTATGTAACGGGTATGGGAATGTCGGTCCATGGGTTTACCCATTTTTAGGCCCTTTTTGTAATGTATAAATAGATGTCTAGGAAATGTAAGAGGTAGCATGTATGAGATGATATAGGCATTTGTGTGATGATGTGCTAAGTGTAAGTGATATTTGTATATTGTTTGTGCATGTTGTGTGAGACTTGCAAGGCTAAGTGCAAGTGACTGTAAGAGATTGAGTAGAATCTTTGTGCTATAACCTAACTCAGGGAAGGAGGATCTAGCGAGGTGCGTGCAGATCTCCTTTCCTATGTGGAGTAGGATCTTGTGGCTCTGTGCATGTAGAATATTGACAGAAGATAATAAAGAAGAATAAGAGTTGGTGGATGTAGCCCTAGGCTAGGGGTGAACCACGTATATCTTGTGTTGTGGTTTCTTTGTGATTTATGGTTGTTCTCTAGTTTATGTAATTAAATTCTTAGTGCACTGATATATGCTTGGAAGAATCTAATATGATAGCTTAGTGTTGAATAGTGTGAATGAATACTAGATATAATCTATGTTGATGTTCTTAGGGCTTGAATATATCATATCTGTGTGAATACTTCAATGCTCTGTGATTAGGGTTTTTATTGCAGAGTAGATACTAGTTAAATACTGATGAACTGTAACTACTAAGTGCTCTGAAAAGGTGTTGTAATCATAGATTTGTGTCCCATCTAAGGTTGCAAACATCTGAGGCCTGCAACCACCCCTACCTCTACATCGAGTGAGACTTCATCTGCTTCACATGTGTTGCTGAAAGGGCTGGTAGTTAGGGTTTTTTTTGTGTGTTCTTGAGTGTTGAACCCTGGGTCTACCCTTGTGCCAACAACACCTTAGAATCATCATTATAAATTGTCTCAATTTTCCCTCACGACATCGTGGATCTCTCAAACTAGGTAATCATTAACCTATAATTAGAGCCACGACAGGAGTGCTAGTAGGCTGTGGCAGTGCTACTACCACAAATCTCCCTCAATATCTTTGATTGTTGTGCATGGCCCCTTTACTCCTAATGTGATTCTGATTCTAAATAAATCATCAGCCTCCATACATCAATGAAACATGTCAATGATCCATAAACAACATCATAATATACCCAATCATATGTCACATATGCAATAACATAAATACCCAAACCATATAAAATCCACTCCCTGACTCGATCCAGAGTCCAAGGAGGTCCATCGATTGCATCGAAATCCTCAATCTTTCAAGAGTCATGCACACTCAGGAGAAACTAGTCAATAGCACCTGTCTATGCATAAATAACATAACATAACATCATAATCCAAAATCTCATCATCAGAATCCATAAGAAAAGCAGACAATCATATAATGAATCGGAGCACTTGCACGCAAGTGTCCTCAAATAATAAGTTACATTAGGTGCATGCAAGAGAAAGATGTTAAATACACCCCCTCTTGTTTTAAACTCCTTCCTGAATTTTCACAGTCTACCAGTGCAGAAATAAAGTATCTGACAATATCTAAAGGTCTAGCTATAAAAAAAAATGGAAATTGTTGACGCATATCATATGCGCCCTCCCAGGTAGCCAAGTGTGGACTATAATTGTCCCACTAGACCTTGACTTGATCAATTGTTTGACGTCGTAACTGTCAAATGAGATGGTCCAGAATGCAGATTGGCTCCACCATGAGCACACCCTCATCCGACACTTGTAAAGAACTCAAGTCAATCACATGCATAGTATCACTAACATAATGTCCCAATAGATACAAGAAAACATCATGCAATGCCTCAAAGAATGAGGCACAACGAGCTGATATTCCTAGTTCATAACTAAGGTCAATGTGATGTGCATCGACAAAACCCTTTTTTCGATCTTGTACTTCCTTGACCCTTTGTTTTACTATCTTCATTTTCTCCTCCATTTCTTGGCTCACTTCTAGTCCTACCAGGAACCTATCCTCAAGACGATCCCAACTCAAAGGTGTCTGACACATTTTCCCGTAAAGAGACTCGAATGACGCTATCTTAATGGTTATTTGATAACTGTTGTTGTACACAAACTCTACCAGTGGAAAGAAATAATCCCAATGCTTATGTTGGTCCATCCCGTACATACGCAACATGTCGTCCAATATTTGTTTTTCTCTTTCTATCTTTCCATCTATCTCCAAGTGATATGCAGTACTAAAGTTAAGTTGGGTTCCCAAGGAATCTTGGAAATTAGTCCATAATCATCCTATAAACACCGATCCTCGATCGAATCTGATCCTCTTAGGCATGCCATGCAACCTCACAATCTCTCTGATGAAAAATCTAGCTATGTCAGGTTCTCGATACGTCATACGCACATGTATAAAATGTTCACTCTTCGTCAGAGTGTCAACTACCACAAAAATCAAGTTGTGCCTCCTTGTCGTCAGCGAAAATACAACAATGAAATCCATCGAAATTGCCTCCCATTTCGATTCTGGAACAACGTGTGGCTGTAGTAATCCTGTCGGATGTCTATTTTCATCCATCACTTGCTGAAATTCTAAACATATTGCCATGTAGTTGACTATGTCTGATTTCATTTCTTTCTAGAAGAATAAGTGTTTAAGGTTTGCCCTCATCTTTTTCACTCCTGGATGAGCCATGTGCACTGCTCTATGAGCTTTGTTTAAGATCAAACTTCTCATCTCTTCATTGGGAAATACGTAAATCCAGTTATTATATCTCATTAATCTGTCGTTATCCAAAGTAAATCCCTCAAATTTTGGTATCAACATGGAGTTTTTTTCAATAAATTTCTTGACCTCTCGATACCAGTCATTGTCACACTATATAGTTAGGATATTTTCAAGTAGAATCATTTGAAGAGGTATCACCAAAAATATGTGTGGTCTCCAACTCAATGCATCAACCACTATGTTAATTGTTCCTTTTATGTAGACAATCTCAAAATCATACTCACTAACCAGTTCTGACCAACTCCTTCATCACACGTTCAAGTCGCTTTACGTAAAAATTTGTTTTAAACCACAGTGGTCCATTTTTTGTTCAAATTTTCATCCAATCAGGTAGTGTCTCCACACTCCCAGATCATATACAATGGCTAACAACTCCAAGTCATACATCTCATAGTTCTCCTTATGATTTCTTAACTTTCTCGAGATGTAAGCAATCACTCGACCATCCTTCATCAAGACTCTACCTAATCCTTGCTTGGATGCGTCAATGCATACAAAGAATTCCTTGTCCATGTCAGAGAATTTTATTATAGGAATTGTCGCCAACAACTCCTTTAGCCTTAGAAATGATTTTGCTTATTTTTTGGTCCACACAAACTTCTTATTCTTCTTCTGCAATTCCGTAATTGAATTTTCTATCTTCGAAAAACCCTCAACGAACCGTCGATAATAACCTACTAAACCCATGAATATACACACTTCTGGGACATTCCTTGACAAAGGCCATTCCATAATAGCCTCTACCTTTGCTTGATCCACAACGATACCTTCGTTGTAGATAAAATGCCCTAAATGATGACTCCTTGATTGATAAAAAGAGCATTTCGATAATTTCCCAAAACATTTGTTCTCCTGAAGACTCTATAGTACCAAGAAAAATTGTTCGTCATGTTCTTCCATCGTCCGAGAATAAATAAAAATATCATTTATGAATACTTCAACAAAGTTTTCCAAGTATTCATGGAATATCCCATTCATCAAGATCATGAATACCCCTAGGGCATTTGTCAGTCCAAATGGTAAAATGATAAACTCATAATGCCTGACCCTTGTCTTGAATATGGTTTTAGGAATGCCTTCCTCTTTGATATGTAACTGGTGATATCCTAAACTCAATTCAATCCTTGAAAACACCGTCGCACTTTTCATTTGGTCAAACAATTCGTCTATTCTCAAAAACAGATATTGGTTCTCGGTTGTTTCCTTGTTCAACTAACGATAGTCAATATAGAGTCTCCACAACCCATCCTTCTTTTTTATGAAAAAAAAACAAGTTCACCCTAAGGTGACACACCTGGATGTATAAGTCCTAGGTCCAACAACTCCTTCAATTGCATTTTCAACTCCTGTAACTCAACGGTCGACATCCGATAAGGCATTCTTGTTATTGGTTCAGTCCTAGGTTTTAGGTCGATGGTAAAGTCTAATTCCCTCTCAAGCAACATCCTTGGTAACTCCTCTAGGAATCACAAAATTCTTGTACTACCAAACGATTTTCTAGTCCTTTTTCCATGCCCTTTTTGTTCAATGCAAGGATTGCATATAGCTTGCATCCCTTGTGCACGCTCTTCCACAGTTGTAGGGAAGAGATGAAACTTATGGAAATTCTTTGGTTCCTTCCTACTATTACTCATCTCTGTCTCTCATCATTGGTCAACTCAATTGTTTCATCTTATGGTTGAGTATCGCCTCATGCAATTCCAACTAGTCCATACCGATCACGACGTCATACGATCCTAATATCATGACATATAGGTTGGCCTTCATGAAAAACTATCCCAGGTTAAGGATACAATATGTAGCCTTTCCTCCAACCTTCTTCTTGTCTCTCAAAGCCATTTTGATGAATATAAACTTGTATGGTTCATTTTCCTTACCTAATCCCATCAACACAGTACTAGAAATAGATCTCTTTGTAGCACTGAGATCTAAAAATACTAAAATTTTGGTTGGCGATGGTACTTGATGCCTCGAGCATAATGGATTTTTGCTTGGCCTGGAGGTTATTCACCATGGTCATGAATCCTATGTGCCTCTCCCATATTCACAATGGTAGGTTGTCTTGTTGACCTGAACTCTCTGTCCCTCTCAAATGGACAGTTGAGCTAGTAATGAGGCTCTCCACATGTCCGACATCCGGTCTTCGGTCTAGTACTCCTGGTCCCTGAAGTAGTAGTTGCTGGCCCATGATCCTAAAACCCTGGTCTATTCCATTCAACAGGCCTAACAACTGTTTCTACTCATACAGTGCTCCCTTGTAGGTGGGGTCTTCTGTTGGGGAAACCTTCATTGTGGTGTCATGAACAAGGGTTCTATAGATGTATCTTGATACAAAGGTGTCTTATCTGGTTGGTGTCTGATCCTGCTGTGCACCAGATGTCGTTAGTCAGGATGATATTGCAAGAGTCTTTCCCTAACTCTCGTGGTCAATTCTTACTTAGCTATTAGGACTACTGGACTGCATCATGCATTGTCCGAGGCATTTACATCCTTGCCTTCACATGAAAGTCAGATTTAAGGCCAAACATGAACTTGTTGACCTCTATCTTCTTAGTGTTAATATGCGGGGCATACCAACGTAGCTCCATAAATCTTCTCTCATAATCTGACACCATAGGACCACCCTATCATAAGGCACTAAACTCATCGAGCTACCGCTCAATGATTTCCTCTGACAATTACTTCTCTGGGAATCATTCCTCAAATTGTTCCCATAACACGGCTTCGATGACCATGTTTAGTTGAGGTAGGAGCATCTTCCACTATACAAGAGTGTTCACCTTTAGCTAAATACTACCCTGTGGACCTTCATTTTGGAGGTCGTAACCACAAAGTGTGAAGAACATCTCCTTATTCTCTAGCCATGCCTCAACACAGGCTTAGCCATCGATGGCACTCATTAATGCAAGAAATTAATATTATAGAGTTCCTCATGAATTCTACCAATATTGTCTAGGGCACGCTATGGACCTTCAGGGGTATAGGTGCGCTGGCCTTATCTATGTACAGATGGTTAGTGAAGGCCTCTGACATTTCCCTGGAAGGACCTTGTCAGACCCAACACATCCTGCGTGACAATATGCTCATGCTCAAGACTTGATATTATCTTTGGGGGTTGGAACCCTCTGGTGTGGGTGCTACTAAACGCGTCGTGCCTCCTCCCCTGTCACCATGTAGTGAACCTTCGCGACATCCTCTAACCATGATTAAATGATGTATATGTTAAAATTTTAATTAGAGCTAAGTTATTAATCAAGTGTATAATTCAGTGGAAGGTGTGACTATACACAATCGCAGGGTTGACCCCGCTCTGATACCATATGTAACAGACCCTCCGTTATGACAACCAAGCGACGTACGATAGGTCAATTTTTTTTGTGCATTAGGAAATAAGCATCACAATTAATAATGACATCATTGGCACATCATATGACATATTAATAAAATAGTATTAACACATAAACAAACCTGCATGACATAAGATGGCATAACTTTGCAATGAATAACGATACATATATCAGCGCATTAACAATAGAAATATTAACATTCCACGCATCTCATAAAGACCATCCTGATATATCTCTAAGGAAACATAAGATAACATAATGAATCATAAAGACCATAAAGATAACTACAAAAAACACATAATATACTACCTACCCAACCTACCCTTCAAGGTTAGGACCTCCAGGACACATAAGAAATGCTCAAGCCCAGGTTCCAATTGATTTTAACCATTTAAGGTCTCAAGGTTGGCGATTGTTTAGAGGAACAAGGAGGTGTCTACATCCCCCCCTAATCAAACACATATCATAACTCTAGACTAGAATTTCAGTCATACATCAAGATAATTCATCAAGTGTAGGGACTAATCTAGTCTACTCAATCCATCCTTCAAGTAATTATTAAGTGAAATTTGTATAAGGCAGCGCTACATAAGAATTAATAATCATAAGTGTAATTACAATCAACAAGTCTACAAAAAATTCAAATTTAAGGAATCCATAAGAATATAAATCATCACATGTCACGTAATGACATCAAGTTATCTTACATATCCAACTAATCACTATAAGGAGATCATCCATGCTTAGAAATACAATAAATTAACATGCTACCCTTCGCCATGTACCCATTTTAAAAACTCATAAAATCAACATAACACAGTAAATAAAAATTTGAAGGCTCACATATCCATTAAATGAATTAAGGGAATACGATAACGTATTCATCCATAAAAGAGGGAATTACTATTCTCAAATTCATTAAAGGAGTTAAGAAATAACCAATCTGACGTAACAATTAACAGATAATAGAAGTTAAGCTACATTTCTGAGTTAAGAATCCAAAGGAAGAGTTCTGGAATTTATTCCAACCCCTGAAGCAATGAAAAACAATTTAGATTTCAATCCAGGCCTTAATATAGTGCTCAAACCATACCTTAATCCATTCCTCCATACGAAATTTCATTTGGTCCTCCATCCGGACCTTCATCTGGTCCTCCATCTAACACTTAAATTCTGAACAATTTAAATTAAAATATTTGTGTGCAGCAAAAATGATTTTTAATAATTGTACAACTTAGAGGAAGGGACAATAAATGGTTGCAGGGTCTATCAAGAAGGGGCAACGACAAGTAAGAGGCAACTAATTGTGTATACATACATCCAGTCAAAAAATTACACTTACCCTTCTACTGTACAATGTTACCATTGTTTTTAAGGATGAAAATCATTACAACAATTAACAGGAAGTAAAAGGGGCAACTAGAAACAAACAGGTTAATGAAACCATAATTTAAAGAGAGACATTTTTCATATTGATCTTATTACGACACCTGATCCGGTCCTTGATCCGGGCCTCAGTCCAGCCCTTGATTTGGCCCTTAATCCGACCCTCCATCCGGATCTCGAAACAAAACTAATTTTTTGGGAAATTTGAATTGAATTTTATAGGAAGCAATTAGAGTTCGGGAATGGTTGAGCCTAAAGGAAGGGATAGTAAATAACCATAGAAGTACTCAGGAAGGTGGAGCTATTGTTTCAGCCCCAAAAATCGTTCCACTAATTAAATACTTCAAAAAAAAAAAAAAAAGGGAAATACACAGAACATAAACGCTCCAAAAATTATGGGATTGTTTCTAAGGGCCAACAAAGGAATCCACAATGAACATAGCTACAATATTTGACAACACTTAACCTATTGAAAAATTCATAAAATTTACAAGATTGGGTAGTGTAAGGCCAAAAATTTAGTTCCAGAAATAATTTAACATGCATAGATCTTTAAATTCAATCATCTAAAGTGGAGGTCGCTTGCAAGGACTCTACAAGGAGAAATTTCTAGACATCAACATTTCTACAATGAATCAAGTGAATATAAAATAGAAATTTATAAAAGAAAATAAATTATGGATTTAGGAAGAGGAAAAACCATCACTCCATTGGTAAATTATGAGTTATTCAAGGATGACAATGAACTCATAAATTAAAATTCGGACCGCATACACAGTGGAATATGTGTGAGCCATAGATTTGTTTTGAGTAACTGATTGGACATGACATCAAACTGTAATTTATAAACAGTAATACAGGAAGTGAACAAAAGGAGGTTTGATTCTCTACGAAGGGGAAGAATTTGACTACTCATGGTTAATCATTTTGCATTCCCTTTTGTAAGTTAAATTTGTTTTATGAAGTTAGGGTAGCATCTAAACACAATGATCATAATATTTTCCAAATTACATTGCCTAAAACTTTGCAACGATAAAGATCTCAGACTGTGGATTGATTGGCAGCGATCAAAGGAGCTCTAAATTGGTACCATTGTTTCAATTAGAAATGGTTATAGAGCCTCCACTAAATTATCATTCTAGGAAAATTTTAACCACTACACAGTGAAAATAGATCTACCATTTCAATTTGAGAAGGGGGCTTAAAAACACACAATTAAAAATTCCGACAAGACCGTAAAGAGAATTTTGTTTCCATAAATTGAATTCTGAAATAGTAATCACAAGGATTATTCATTTATTCAGGTTTTTTCCCAAAAACAACCATATAAATACACAATCTTCTCTACATGCAACATGAGACATTTCTGCATAAACCACATCTATAAAATTATAAATTAAATTAAAATATGATATGAAATCACTGAAAACAACTAATAAATTAACATTGTGTGTATATATCCTGGCATCCATTAATCATTTGAGGAATCAAGATGACGACAATTTTCAAAAATTTATCTCCTAGATTTCAACAAAATCTTTGAAGGACTTGTCGAATCAAGTTTATAAATACAATCAACTTATGGACAAATTACGAGAAATCAATTATATAGATTAAAAATTAATACAATTTTAATATCAGAATAAGAGTACCTTAACTGAAGGCGAAGAATCCGAAGTTGTTGTCCTGTTCTTGCGCTCCATCCAACTCCCTGCTTGTTAATCGTTGAGACCTTACCGATACCTCCCAGCCAACACTAGGGATACTCTTCTTCCCCCTGAGCCCCCTGAGCCGCAAAGGGGCCACGCACACCAACCAGCGAATAAGCTATCTCCTAGATCACCTCTAAAGGTCGAGCTACCACTCTCTATCTGAGCTAGGTATGCCAACTCCCATAAGAAAAACCAGTCAAGAAAAATTGGACAACATAACCTTACACATACCAGTCGTGATTCATTTCCCTCCTCTGCCATTTATTTTATAGAATTCTTCTTAGTGACCTTTCCATTTGCACATTAAATTATTTTCATTAAAAATTAATTAGGAAATATTCTCCCCCGTACACTTGTCACCCAATCCCTTAGTTTCACCAGAAATTCATTTAATCAATTAAATTAATCTGCCAATTTCCCTCACCCACCTAAAAGCGTTCCTAAAAACGCTCCTTTATGTCCCTTTATTCCCTCAATTTCCTTTAATGACTGACACCTTTCTTAAATCTTAGTTGAGTTTTATTTAGGAAAGTTCTTTAAACTGGATTCCATTCTATGTTCCCCGTTACTTTTTGCATTTAATTTCCCGTTTTTGTCTAAGTTCGAATTTAGCACTTTTGCACCTAAACAACAATTAATTTTTTTAGATAATTTAATCCTCCTTTAAATTCTAAATTTGATTTTTCTTCATCCCCCCTTTATTAAATGATTAATTAATTATTTTTCCTCATATCCTACTTATACCTAGGCTTCAATTTCAACCAGGCTTAACAAATTTTTAAGGGAAAAGTATGATTAATAAACTTTACTTATACATAATTATTTTAAGGCTGACCATGTCAAGGTAAGATATTGTTTTCTAGGAACCTAGGTTCATTGACTCTCCTATGTTTAAAATTGCGATGTGACCTTCAAGACGCACTATGTGCTCCAAGGGTTCCACTCTCCCTTTTAAATCTTTCATTTATGTGATGTTCCCTTCAAGACGCACTACATGCTCCAAGGGTGCCACTCACATTTTTTCATGTTTCATTTATGCGACGTGCCCATCAAGACGCACTATGTGCTCCAAGGGTGCCACTTTCCTTTTCATTGATTTTGGTAGATGTATAACTCTTTGAGTCAAAACTCCATCAGGTGACCTTGTGGGAGACTAAGGGCCTTTAATGAATAAGCACCATGCCTTATTGTGCTCCCATTAGAATCATCGTGAGTGATTGTCTCGGTCTTCCCTCATGACATTGTGGATATATCGAACTAGGTAATTGTTAACATATAGTTCTAGCCACGATGAGAGTGATGGTAGGTTGTGGCAGGGCTGCTACCACACATCTCCCTCAATATATCTAGTTGTTGTGCATGGCCCCTTTACTCCTAATGTGAGTCTGATTAACAATCAATCGTCAGTCTTCATCCATCAATGAAACATGTCAATGATCCATAAAAAACATAATAATATGTAATATACCAGATATAAAAAGTATGTAGGACAGAAATAAATGATAGAAATGGAAGAATAACAACAATATAACTAGAACAATTACCACAATAACACTGAAATGATATCTTACAGAAATAATGCTTTGATTTTGAGAGCAATGTTCATGGGCCTCTTCTTGGGGGCAACCTCCTATCGAGAATATCTCTATTACAATAATATCCAAGCTAGGGTTATCATACCCTCGAATCCTATTGATACTAAATATGTCTATCAAAAGAAGCATCTAGAGGACTATCCTTCTAGAAGTGGAAGCTTCTATTAGGTCTTCTTACATTCGACTTATTATATTTTATTTCAAGGCCTTATTAATATTGACCTTTATTACATCCAAATATATTGTTCTACCTATGTGTGGGTTAGGACCCTAACATGTCCTCCCCCTTAAAAAAAACCTTGTCCTCAAGGCTTGAGATGTGGAAATTGTTGCAGAATTGTAGTTGGTTCCCAGGTGGAATCTGTTGGAGTTGTATATTTCCACTAGACTAACACTTCCTTGATGGTTCTCTAACGCAGACAACACTCACGCTTGTCCAAAACTGCTTCTGGTTGTAGCCAAATGGATCCTTCTTCGACTAACTCGGGAAGGTTGGTTTGAATTTTTCACTTAGTTCTAGTCACCTTCTTTAAGCATGAAACATGAAAAACAAGATGCAGCTTCAAATGACTGGGAAAAACTAATTGATAGGCCACTTGTCCCACATGTTTGAGAATGGTATGAGGACCATAAAATTTGGGCGCTATCTTCTGACACTGCTCGGCCTTGAGGAAATTTTTCTTGTAAGTTTCCAGTCGAAGAAACACCTGATCCCCTTCTGAAAATATAAGTTTAGAGCGACCTTGATCTCCTTGTTGCTTCATGTGATTTTGTGCCATGACCAAATTCTCTTTGAGGGTACGGAGAATAGCCTCTTGAAATGTAAGTGTTTAGTCAACCACTTGGACCTTCGAGACACCAGAGAAGTATGAGAGAGTTGAAGGTGGATTCTATCCATATACTTCTTCAAAAGGAGTCATGTGTGTAGTTGTATGGTATGAAGTGTTGTACCACCATTCAACTAGGGGTAACCATTGAGCCCACTAATTTTGATTTTCCAAGGAAAAACACCTCAAATATGTTTCCAAACACTTGTTGACAACTTTCATTTGACCATCAGTCTAGAGATGATAAGTTGTGATGAGATGCAATTGGGTGACTTGTAGCTTGAACAGTTGTTGCCAAAAACTGTTGGTGAAAGTTGGGTCACGATCAGAAACAATAGAGTGCAGCATGCCATGAAGATTGAATACTTGATCCATGAAAAGTTGAGCCACCGTGGATGCTGTAAATGCGTGTTGAAGAGAGAAGAAATGAGAATACTTGGAAAGGAAATCAAAAACCACCATGATGAATGATTTATTTCCCGATTTGGGTAAGCCTATAATAAAATCCATAGAGATAACCCTTTGAATAGAAGGTGGATTCAGAAGCGGTTGTAGTGTGCCCAAAGATTTGACTATTTCTCCCTTGTTGCATTGACACACATCACATTCAGTGACAAAATTACGGATTTCTTGTTTCATACCATCCCAGAAAAAAGAATGTTTGACCCTATCATAGGTTTTGGTGAACCCGGAGTGCCCCGCTATGGGTGTAGCATGAATCTCATAAAGTACCATGGATTTAAGTTTTGATTGTTTACTTAAATACAAAAGGCCTTTGTATCAAATCTCATCATGGATCCAAGAGTACCCTGGGAAAGCTGGAGCATTGGACTGCAATTGTTGGATCAGATGTGAACTTTTGGGATCTTGTAGCCATTCTTGGCAAACAACTTGGAGACAATCGGGTACAATCAAGGTAAGAGAAAAAAGGGATACTTCATCTTCATATTTTCAGGAAAGTGCATCCACAACCACATTTTATTTTCCTTTCTTGTAAATGATCTCATAATCATATCCAAAGAGCTTAGTCACCCATTTTTGTTGCTCCGGGGAGGAAATGTGTTGTTCCAGAAAATACTTGAGGCTTTGATGGTCTGTCTTAATTTAGAAGAATTTCCCCAATAGATAAGGGTGCCACATATCAACGACATGAAAAATAGCCAACATTTCCTTTTCATAGATTGATTTGCCCATATTTCTTTCAGACAGTTGCTTGTTGGTAAAGGTCGAAGGCCGACCCTCTGGCATAAGGACAACACCAATTCCTTTCCCTGAAGAATCACATTCCAAGACAAAGGTCTTTGTGAAATTGGGAAGGGCTAGGACTGGAGTAGTGCACATGGCCATCTTCAAGGTTTGAAAATCTTGAGCAAGGGTTTGGATCCAAGTGAAAGAGTTCTTTTTTAGGAGTGTAGTGAGAGGTGCTGCAATCTTTCAATAATTCTTAAAAAAATTGCGATAATAACATGTTAAGCCCAGAAATCCACGCAAGCTTTTGAGGTTCTTTTGGTGAGGCCAGTCTTGCATAGCTTCAATATTTTTAGGATCCACCCTGATGATGTCCTTGCCAACTAGATGACCCAAGTACTCGATGTCTGAGGAGCCAAAAGAACATTTAGACCGTTTCAGGAAAAGTTGGTGCTGAGAAAGTAGATGGAGAACTCGATCCACATGAGAAAGATGGTATCTATAGGTTTTTCTATAGATGAGGATATCATCAAAGAAAACTAATACAAAATGATGGAGAAAAGGATGGAATACATGATTCATGAGGATTTGGAAGGTGGAGGAGGCATTACACAAGTCAAAGAGCATGACCAAAAACTCATAGTGGCCCTCATGAGTTCTAAAGGCAGTCTTGGGAATGTCTGCCTCTTTCATACGTGTCTAGTGGTAGCTCGAATGAAGATCAAGTTTAGTAAAGAATTGGGTGCAACTCAATTCATCCAAGAGGTCATCAATGACAAGAATGGGAAATTTGTTGAGGGCACAGAAGTCAGGACACATTCGCCAAGAACCTCCTTTCTTCAGGACCATGACCATAGGAGAAGAGTAGGGGCTATTATTAGGGCGGATAATGCCTTCATTAAGGAGTTCCTGGACCATTTTCGCAATCTCATTTTTTTGGGAAAATGGTTGAGGATACAGATGAATATTGGGAGGAAGGCTTCTGGGTATAAGGGGAATGGAATGATCATGAACACCACGGGAAGGAGGGATTCCTTGGGGAATGGAAAAGACCACTTTATGTTTAGAAAGGATGGCTTGGAGGTCTTGCGGCACCAACGGTGTCTCTGTTTCTTGTATGGAATGGAGTTGGACAATAAAACCAGAATGACCTTTTTTGAGAAACCTTTACATGCGATGGGAAGTAATGATCTCATGTGAACCATTGATGATGCCTTGGAACTTATATTGGTGGCCCTCTTGGTCAAATTGCATGTTTAATTCCTTAAAATCCATGAGAATGGGACCAAAAGTCCTTAGCCAGTCTGCACCCAACACATTGTCACAATTGCCCATGTCGATAGAAAACATATGAGATTTCAAGTGGTAGTCACCAATTTGGAGACATACATTTTCACAACGCCCTCCACATTTCATGGAGCCACCATTGGAAATCATGATTTGGAAATTATTGATGGCATGGATGTAGCAATGAGTTTCTTGGGCAATGAGACAATGAATAAAATTATGGGTGCTTCCACTATCAACCAGAATGATGACCTTACTATGCTTGATGTAACTGATTAGCTTGAGGGTTTGGGGAGTGGAGAAGCTAGTGAGAGCATTCAGGGAAATGACCAGTTCTACTTCGGGAGGGTTTGAGGGAGGGGTTATGCCAGTGGTTTCAGGTAACTCAGACACAAGGGGAGTTTCAACATCCTCTTCCAAAATATCCTCCGATATGGTCATAAAAATATTTTATTCCTTACACTTGTGGCCCAGGAAATATTTTTCATCACAATTATAACAAAGGCCTTTGAGTTTCCGTTCATCCATTTCAGCCCTGGTCAATTTTTGGATCTTTAGTGGGGCAGAGGGAGTAGTGGGATTTACTGGTTTAGTGCGAGGGATAAAGGAGGGTTTCTAGTTTTGAGAAGATACAACCTATTGTGCTTATTTATCTCTTTTAGTATCCTCCACCCAACTTTAAGGCCGATCCATGAGGACATGGGCCCGAATCTCATGCTTGAGGCGCCTGATAAAACACTCTCAGAAAAATGCATCAAACATGCCCTCTCTCCAAAAATCCAGGCACTCAAAGGCAAATATAAAGTCTTCCACTGTTCCTTATTGTTTCAAATTTGTCAAACGATCCAAACGATTGGTGTCAGCATCAAAGCATTCATAAAGCTTTGCCACAAAGTGTGTCCAAGCAATATACCCTTGACGGGAAGTTTCCTCTGTTGCCACCATTGCCAATGTTCTTGATCTAGATGGAGAACACCATACTGGAGTTTGGCCAAGTCATCTGTAATTATGTATAAAGAGAAATAATGTTCCATTTGGGTTACCCAACCATTGGGGTTTGAACCATCAAATTTGGTCACATGCACCCGAGGAAGGCATAGGTCATGTTGAAAGTGATGGTGCTGAAAGTTATGGGAATGAGATGAATTTTCAGCTTTAATATGTGGGGGTGAGTAAGAGGAAGGGTTATCTGTAGAGATATGTAGCTTGGTACAAAGTGTCGAAAAGATAGATTCAAGTTGGGTGGTCAGGTCTTGTTTGATTTCCTCCATTGAGGACCGCATGGTTGTATTGATGGCAGAAACATTGGCACTGAGTTGTTTCACTTCTTGTTGGGTCTCAGTGAGATTAGATTGCAAGGTATTGAAGAGAGATTCCAAGTCTTAGCTATGGGTATGGACCATGAGGATGAGGGAACTGAAAAGGGGTAGGTGGGGTCAATTTTTTTTTTCTGAAAAATGATATGTATGAATGTGATAAGGGAGAAGAGATGAATCCAATGGAATAGGTCTCAAATAATGGTGAAATAATTTCTAGACTTTTTTTTTTTTTTAACACCTACGGAGTTATACTCCAGTTTGAAGAATACTCCAGTGATGAAATTCCCAAATTCTTAATCAGGAAGAAATGTGTAGTGATTTGGAAACCCGAACATAGTTGCGCAGCAATAGATCTTGTATGTTTTAATTTTTTTATGTTTCTATCCCCAAGGGTTAACTATTCAAGGGTTCTACAGACAAGGATTTTCCTCGTGCTATAGCTCTTTGATATATGTGCGGGTTCCAATAGTAGTACTCGACCCAATATCTCTGGGCACTAAATAAGGAGGCTAGACCATACCCTTAGTCATACTACCCGACTACCTAGGTACTAGAGAGTATATTCCTGAGTGTTGTTCTCGGTGGCATTGTAGCTGTGAGGCAGTCGATCGGTTTATCTAAATAGGGCTTCAAGTAATCTAGGTCGATCCGTACACAGGTGTTTTCTGATGCACTACCACTCGAAGGGGTACCAACATGGGTTAAAAGGGTGTCCAACATATGTGCACTTAAGTACCACTTGTATTTACTGCATGTATGAATCCCTTAACCACCAATTTATGCACGTAATGACAGATATTTGTGGCTTAAAGACGTCGAAATATGTCTCTACCCTGAAAAAAAAATTACCCACAATTTCTGCCAAGGAAAGTGCTCTGATACCACTCATAACTGTTGGAAGATTGGTTGTTGTCATTGATGTCAACCCTAGTCATGGGTTTTGTACCGCAAGATTGGTGAATGTATTTGGACATAAAGGAAAATGCACATGTAGATACAACACCCATGGATGGATAGTATACATTATGTTTTTTCTGGTGGTATGTGTCACGTCACGTGGATCCTCTCCCATCAAGAAAGATTGAGACATCAAGAAGATCCTCTCCCATCATGTATGAAATAAATAATTATTAAGGAAACTATAGAAGAATAGATCGTGAACCCAGATGGACCAAACCACAAAGAAGATCACTTACTCCTAGGTATCAAAATTTCTTTCTTGGACATTGTTATACTTGTGGGAATTTTGGACACACGACAATCAATTGTAGATTCAATGAAAGGAATAACTATGCAAGCTACATGAATGGTGAAAATAGTAGACACGGAAATGTTCATAGACCTATCAACAAAACTTATAATCCATTTGACCCATTAATGGATCAAATATTGTATGTTGCAAGTGCAATAATCTTGGTCATAAAGCACGAGACCGCAAAGATATGAAGGAATATAATCATATGCCAAATGTCTGTATACCAACTACAACACAGAAAAGGAAAGAAATTCCACAAAATGAAAACTGTCAAATAACATTGGTCGCTAAAGAATGCAAAGAAGAAGATGAATTTTCATAAATAGTGGGTGCTCATCTCATATGACCATAGATCAAAGAAAATTTGTCAGCTTGAAGAAAAAGGGTGGAAATGTTACATTTGGAGATGACTCATCTACTAAAATACTTGGAAAAGAAATTGTAAATCTTGGAAGTGAAAATGTAAAAGAAGGAAAAGTCCTATTGGTTGAAGATCTTAAGCATAATATCCTCAGTGTCAACAAAATACGTGATCAAGGATACACTCTTACGTTTGACTCCCGAAAATGTAAAATCAGAGAAAATAACTCTAAAAGATTGGTTGCAACTGCAACAAGAAGACTGAACAACATATACATCCTAGACATGAAGAAGAGAGAGAAGATAGAAGCCATAGAAAAGGATTCCAAGGAAGAAAAATTCCCAAAGACCAAAAATAAGGATGAAGTATTATTGAGTGACACATGTTCAGGTGGAGCAGCCCCAAAGAAGAGAGTTAATGTTTGCCTACCCTTTCCCATTGATGTCAAATGGGGAGAGAAATTGGGATCATGATGATAGGGGGAGCATGAGTGTTGCCATCAATGACAAAGGGGGAGATTGTTGGAAGATTGGTTGTTGTCATAGATGTCAACCCTAGTCATGGCCCTTGGACCGCAATATATATGAAGGTATTTGGACATGAAGGACAATGCACATGTAGATACAACACCCATAGATAGATAGTATACATCATGTTGTTTCCAGTGGTATGTGGCATGTCACGTGGATCCTCATGGTTGAGGAGAATGAATTTTTGAAGATGACAAAGTGAATTGAAGAAGGAAGTACATGTAGGCCCTGAAGATAATTAAAGAACAAAATTACAAAATAAGAAAGTGTCAGGTCAGACCTAATGTTAAAAGGAAGTGAAATAAATGGTATAAATAAATATCATTATACATTCATTTGATACACAAGTCAAACTTAAGAGGAAAATTAGAAGTAAATAAGGCTGGATTTCAAGGGAGGATGAAGTCTTTTGGTGATGTGTTCTAAGGTATGTTATTTTCAAGCCATCTTAACATTTTGGCTATAATTTTTTTTCTAGAACGATTCAGATATTTACATTGCTATGATATTGAGAAGACATATCAAGGTACCTATGGTAAAAGTTTCAGCTCTTGATTCACTATAATTATGGAGATACACTCTGTGGAAGATAGGGTTCTTTACCAGTCATGAAGCTAGTCAATAAACACATGTTCCGGGTAAAAAAGTCATAAATTATTCATAGAGAATCCCAATGAAGTGGGACAAATTGAATTGGAAATAGTACATAGTGTAGTTTCTTGTCTACAAGTTTCAAAATCTAATTTTAAATATTGAGCGTGGGGCATTCTATACAAGTTTGGTCTACTGAATAAACCAGAATTGAACAAAGTCTACCATTCTCTCTATAACTTCTTTTTGGGGAGGATTCAAGGAGTGAAACTTGGAGAAGTTTCATAGAATACATTGAGTAATATTATCTATAGGATCAGAGTATTCCAAGAATTTAAGAATTGCAGAAATTGAAGAAGTCTCAGGAAGCATTATCAGGTTCTATGTGATGGTTGGTTGATGGTGATGATTTAGTGTAAAGTTTTATTATGTCTCATATATTCTTGGGTGGAAGGAAGGGGCAAGGATGGAGAGTTAAATCCTCTCTTGATATTGGAGGATTGTATCTTCCTCTTGGAGGTTTATTCCTCCCTTTACATTTGGAAGTTGTAGCTACCTTTGGAAGTCATTACTTCCCTTGAACAATAACTATTGATTATTTCTCATATATTGTGCATGGTGTATTGTGGTGTATTGGTGTAATTATTATACTATTGTTCATTGATCATTGGATATAGTTGAATGGTTTAAGTATAAGTTCAAAAGGGTTTTGAATTTTACTTGATACTGATTCACCCCCCTCTCAGTATCAATAGTAATATACCAGATATAAAAAGTATGCAGAACATAATTAAATTGATAGAAATGGAAGAATAACATAAATATAACCAGAACAATCACCACAAGAACACTTAAATGACATAATAATAACAACACAAATAATTCTTTGATTCTGAGAGAAATGTTCACGACCCTCTTCGAGGGGGAAACCTCCAGTCGAGCAGAGCTCTATTACAATAATATCCAAGCTAGGGTCCTCATACCCTCGACTCCTATTTATAATAAATATGTCTATCAAAAGAAGAATCTAGAGGAAGATCCTTCTATTTTGTCTTCTTACATTTGACTTATTCTATTTTATTGCACGGCCTTATTAATATTGACCTTTATTACATTCGAATATATTATTCTACCTATGTGCGGGTTAGGACCCTAACATAATATACCCAGTCATATGTCACATATGAAATTACATAAATACCCAAACCATATACATTTCACTCCGTGACTTGATATGGATTCCAAGGAGTTCCATCGATGCCATCGACATCCTCAATATATAAATAGTTCTCCACACTCAGGATAAACTACTCAATAGCACCTGTCTATACATAAATAAAATAACATAACATCATAATCCACAATATCATCATTAGAATCCATAAGAGAAGCATACAATCATATAATGAACCAGATCACTTGCACAGAAGTTTCCTCAAAGAAAAAGTCACATCAAGTGCGTGTAAGAGAGGAATGTTACAAATTTAGAAATAAAGTCCTTTGTGATTTCTTCCCACCTGAAATTAGGAATACTCAAAGGGATATATTCTACCCATTGGATGATGATGTTCAATTTTTATGTATTTGCATTCAAAACAACTTGTCACATTTTCCACACTATTTTGTATTGATCCCATCTAGTAATACATTTTGTTCATACTTAAATATGTATTTTTGTGTTGGATGTCAAGAATCTCAGGCATCATGAGGTTCTTGGAATAACAATATTTGTAACCTAAATTCATTCTATGCAATGATTTGTTCATTTATAAAATTTATCTTGAGGTCATATCTATAATTCAAAATTGGGTTGGTTAAATGTGGAATCAAGTGTTTGAACAACTATTATTTTTGACCAGGTAACAAGGTAATCACACAAGAAGGATACAAGGAATAAACAACTAATTTAAATTAGTTAGAATGTTAAATAATAATTAAATTTTCACAATTTTATTTATCTAATTGAATGGATATATACCAAATTATTTCTTCATCAATTTCATCATGTTTTTGTGACACCAAAAAAATGTGGGTTTTTTTTT
>ML781053.1:1200057-1235816 GCA_009831015.1 Picea engelmannii
CAATATTAATAACTATTTTACATGCATTATTGAAAGTTAAAGTGGAATATATTTTCAAGTGGTAGGCTGAGGTCTGACAAGAGATCACAATTTTTTAGGGTTTAGGGTTACAACTAGCAGCATGGTTATCAAAGGAGGAGGGTGTGGGGATCCCTCCTACTAGCAAGTCATGGTAGACAGAGGGAAAGGCCTACGCGCGGGGGGGGGGATTCAAGTCCCCACAAGAGGGGCATTCCAGGTCCGCGTCAGGTATGCATGGAAATTATAGGCATGAGAAAAGAGGACAAACCGGGGAAGAGAATATCTAGGACCAAAACAAAGAAACATACCCAATACAACCAATGGGATCAGGTGGGGACAATACATGCAAGGAAACAATGAAAGTGGTTCCAAAATTTTCTCTAGAAGATATAAAAACACAAGAATATAGAGATAAATGAGGGTGTATGGCCTAATATGCAAGTTCATGGGCCTATGGCCAATGAAAAAAGTCCTATGTAGCTGATCAAATACCATTGGAAACCATGCGAAGAGGTGGACCTACACCTAGGATCAAAAGGGATTTTTCCAGTTGTCTTTATGAATCTAGAGGGCATAGACAAGGGTTTTGAAGGCGGTCCCTACGTTCATGCTTTAGATGGGATTTTTATGCGACCTTGGAAAGAAAATTTATCCCTAGTGAAGGAAACTTTCACATGTGTGTCAGTATGGATCAGACTTTATTCTCTACCTTTACACTATTGGATACCTTCCACCTTATAGGAAATAAGGAATAAACTAGGAAAATTTTCAAGGCATTAGATGCCACCTTAAAAGGAAAATACACCTCATTTTCCATAATCTGTATTGATATGGATGTCTTAGGTGCACCCCCAAAAGAAATATAATTGGAATTTAGGGATGAGGAATGGATTCAAAAAATTGATTATGAATAGATCACATTTAGATGTAGGAGATGTCATGAACACGAGCATCTATCCAGGGAGTTCCCGCTCAAAAAAAAATTGAGCAATAAAAAACAAAATAGTCCCAAGATGAAGAAGGTTTTGTGCGGCCAAATTACAAAGGCAAAGGAAATAGACAACAAAATAAAACCTCCCAAGCAAGAACTCCAAAAAAAAATAATATCTTTGAAGGCCTAACAGAGAATCAAACTCAGGTCAGAGACACATCCCATGAGAAGAAAGGGGAGAAGGAAACAGGAAGGAAAGAGAAAAACATGGCAATGGAGAATCAATCAACTCAGGATGCCAACAAGAATTAAAGTGGATTAGTAGGAGACTGAAATCCTCACGTAAATACCCCAATGCAGGAATGGGATGGATATTTAGAAATGAAACCCACTGAGGTCAGAACGAAGGAACTGGATCTTTGTGACATAATGGAAAGAGAAGGGATTTACCTTCAGAACATTTTGGACCAATGGAAAAACAAGGTATGGAAACCATTATGCCAGACCAACTGGATCGCATTTAGTATATCTTCCTAATGAGGAAGGAGGCAAAGTCTAGAGGAATCAAGTGCATGAATGGAGATATAGGAAATATGGGTATCAAATTTGGGGACATCCAACTGCCTTAGTCAACAAAGAAATCTAGGAGAAAGAAGGGTAGAAAACCCAACAATGTTGCACTGTAGCAACTAGGAGTGCTGCCGACAAACTCTGGTAAGATAAAAACACTATTCCCTACTGTTACACATTATTTTTTTCACCCCAGTGATGCATTGACAAACATGTGTTCATGTTCCCAAAAAGAGTCTTTTGCCATGAGGGAGGTGGTTGGATTTCTCTTCTTACAAAGTCTATTAAAAAATGGTCGTCGCACGCTGCACTATACACAGGGTGTGAAGATGCCTAATATTCACCTCTTACCCTAAATATGGACTGTGACATCTCTACAGGATGCTCTATAGCTAGGGTACAACTATGTCAAAAGCCGAGGAAAAGTCAAAACTTCACGAAAGTTCTAGAAGGAGATCTTCTAGAAGATGAGGTGGTGTGCGAATGGTTTGGATCTTACTCTCTTCTCTGATTTGGTGGGATCATCCTAGTCTCTTAAGCCATCTAAAGAGGGATATCTCATGGAAAAGGTTAAGCAAGGTTAAGGTGAAACTAAGGCTAAGAATTGGATGAGGAATTCTACTTCATCTCATGCTTGAGAGCTTCATTTCAGTTCATCAAGTCATTATGGATCTTCTTCGTTCAAGGTTGGAGAAAGTGTGTGTATTGGAGAAAAGGGCCATCGAAAGGGGACCTTGCAAAATCAAGGCTTTGGTTGTAATCTCCACTTTCATTTTAATATAATGATGTGATATGTTTCTTTCCCATAAAACTTTTTTTTTTTATTGTATGACTCCTTGATCACATACAAAGGTTCTTTTTGAGTTCATTATATTTCTTTCACTTTGGTTGGCTTATGTTCCCTTGCAGATTAAATATAACATGAGCGCTTGAGTGGAGCTAGGATGGAAATGGTAGGAGGAAGTGATATTTAAATGATATGTTGCCTATCTCTTGTTAAATAGTGAACTCAATAGTTAGATATTAGGGAAAGCATCATATTCTATTATGTTTGGTTCTAGATCTAGGTGGATGTAGGGAAATTTTTTTATGTCCTCGTTTACCGATTGATCCCATAAGAATATTGGCGACCATACTAGGGATACAACTTCCTTTTGATTTTTTGATTCCCATTTTTTTTTAGCTTACCTTCCTTTGATTGAATTCACTCTCTAAGTCAGTGGGTGATCCATATGGACTCCCTGGGTCTAGAAGTTCATCTAGATTATTTTCCTTTCTCCCATTTTTTCTTCATTTACAGATATCATTGCACTACAACATACTAGAATCCTGCGACGACCCTCATACGTTGCACTCTTATTGATGACATCACATTGTGCTCTGCTATAAGCCCGTGATGACCTTTGCTCGTTGCACTATGTCCTATACCTAGCCTGCGAGGACTCCTGTAGATTTTGTTGGAGTGAATCAATTTATCTTTTTGCACCCAGATTTTCCTCAGAGGCCTGGGGTGGACTTTTGATGTCAGTGCTTGATTGATTCATGAGTTTAAATGTTTCTTGTGATTGGTTTTCAATGATTTAAAGTCTTTCTTTGTGATTTTGCAAGTTTTTGTTTTTGATCTTTGTCTCAAGGATATAATCTTGGGTTCTTGATCTGGGTGCTTGTTTGACAAAGGGTATTTTGGTTTATTTAAAGTTTTGGATTGATCTCACTTACCAGATTTCTTTTTGGTTGGGAAACTCTTTTTGTTTGTATTTGACAAAAACTTTATTATCATTTTCATTTTTGTCCATATTACGAGTTTTGATTTGGGAATTGTGTTGAGAATGTCATGATTTTCTTGGATTACATTTTTCTTTTGTCATTACATCTCAGATTTTGTTTTGGAAAGGAAGAAATGAACTCATTTATTCATTTTAGTAATATTTCATAAGAGAATTTTTACATTCGAAATATTTGTTAAAGAGAAGAATTGGAAAATTTTGTAGTTCGTGATTATTTAGAATTGTGTTCATTCAAAATTAAGAAATTGTAATTTGTAGCTTTTGTACTTCAAAGGAAATACCTTCTCCGTACAGTAATTAGAGTTCATTGAATTGAAAAATTGCACATTCATATCTTATTTCATTTTCTTTTGTCAAGGTCACAACTTCATTAGTTTCATTTCCATCTCCCCTTTGAGTAAACAACAACCTCTAAAACTCAACATACATTTAAAATTTATTAGAAAACCTTTATTTTATAGCGATCTTTTTCACCAACATTACCTAGGATAGAACTTTGGAATAGGTTGTAAGGAACACTCTCCAAATAATAAAAACAGACAATAGTATCCTATGATAGGGAGAGTTCAATTCCAATTGCTACATTTTATCCTGGGAATCCCTTCTAACACAAGGTTCAATCACAAGGTCACATTAAGACTGGCAGAGTTACTCACCCTGATTTGTTAGTCTTGGTGTAAAGGTTGCGCATATTATTGGGGGTCACTTGAAGGTATACCCCCGATTATGTGTGGGAGCCTCTTGAGTTGATTTCAGGATAGATACCCTACCTTTGCACGTGGATTAGAATGTCAACTGGTTCCCTAGTAATCATTGTTGTATTTGGTAACTTTAGTGGCCTATCTCTCTAGGGTATTTACATGAGGTGACTGTGGAGGGGCAAGTCTTCACGGTACCTGGAATCGACGTTGGCCAATCTCACTCAGGATCCTTGGAGGGTATACCCATGATTATGTGTGGGAGCTTGTACCAGGGTGTAAGTCCATTAAGCAGGTCATCAACGTAACTTTTCCATCTTCTTTATCCCATCCCCTTCTTGTTTTAGTTTCTTGATGTTGGATTTCATCACCAACTAGTGAATTCAGAATAAGAAGGTTTGTTTTCTTAGTTTGATTTCTAGATTTTATTGGTGAGTGTTGTTTGCTTCCCTAGTTGGCCATAGATTTTTTTCATTCTTTACTTGGATCAGCCAACATCGGCTTTCGTCGTTCATGTAGGATGCAAGGGCTACCCCTGGAAGATCCAAAAGATTATCTCCCTTTGCCTCCTAATTCACTAGAAGGCTCTCCTGAAGGAGTAGTCAATAACGAAGTAGCTTCTAAAATTGGAAGCACACACTCTTTGGAGGGATTTCAAATTGTTTCAGATTCCTTCAAGGCGTTCTGGCTTCCCCGAAACCTGTCATTGAGTGTTAGACAAGATCTGCATCTGCTTCGGATGAACTCATCAGGAGAGATTTTTTTTTTTGATAATACTGAGGTACCTACCGGACCTAACGCAAGATCTGGACTAGAGGATCCACTTTTTCACAGTCAATCATTTAGGACCCTGACTCACACTGTCGTAACTTCTAATCCTAGTTTCTTCATTTTGAAAGTACGTGATATGTAAGACAACCTAGGAGCGAGTCCTGATCAACCTATGACATCACAAATGGCTGAGATGTTTGTTACCTATATGGTAGATTCAGACCATTTTACTGGTACTACCTGTAGTGTCACTGTCATTCCAGACCAATTGTTGGTTGGTTCTCACTCGATTATTCCTCTCCAGATGGCCCATTCTATTATGGTCCCACCATCTACCACAGTTTCTACCAAAAATGTGGTTATCACTCAAGCTCCTATTGGAACACCACTTTCGCCTAGACCAAATCCATCACTTCCCCCTGGGTATAAAGCTTTGATTTCTGCCATCGCTATCCCTACCCAAATCCCATTCGAAGGGTTTGGACTCTTTTTTCCTCTTGGGTATAATGTTGTGAGTCAATTTGTTCCTACACCTGCCCAAGTTCTCTCCAGAGGGTCGTACGTTCCTCCTCTGCCTTTGTTAGGAGGATCTAATCATCTCGGCCCTGGTGGCTCCAATCCAATTGGAGGCATCATTCCTTCTATCACTTCTAGTTTTCAGATTCCTATTAGAGGTCAACCTCAATTTGGGGGACAACCTTAGATTGGGGAACAACCTCAAATTAGGGGGAAACCTCAAGTTGGAGCCCATGACCCAGTTTATGGACAAAATGTGCTTGTGTTACAATCTCAACCTTGGAATCTTCCTTTCCAAGGGAATCAAAAACTACCTATGGGGAAACATCTTCAAGTCAATTATTTTTTCCCCCCTAACCTCACTCAACCGTATCAAGTTTATTTGAATCCCACATGGAGTCAAAATATTCAATCTAATGTTCCTTTTCAAGGAAACATGCCTAATCAACCCAACCCTGTGGGCTATCTTCCTCAAAATCCTCCACAACTGAATCTGTCATGGTTGTCTAATTATCTCCAAACTGCTTATGGTCCTACTGGTATACCTACGGGGCTTCCCCCTCAGAACTACCAGTTTCCTCAAGTGAATCGATAGTTTCCTTTTCTGGCCACTTTGGATTTACCATGTTTTTCTAGGATTTTGGATGATCCTATTGTACTCTCCTTATTGGCCTTTCATACCGGCCAAACTACCGTATGACATTCCTAAATTTGATGGTAGAGAATGAGAAGACCCGAATAATCATTTTATGACTTTTCATCTTTGGTGTTTTTCCAACTCATTGATGGATGACTCCATAAGATTACGACTTTTCCAAGGAAATATCATGAGTTCGGCAACGAAATGGTACATCGAGTTACCATGAGGATTATTTAATGACTTTAACACCCTGGCCATGGCCTTTTTGACACATTACCAGTTTCCAATTCGATACAAGACGAGAAACAAAATTTAAATTTCTTTCAAATAGTTCTCATCCACTCATATCTCTGATCACATTCATGAGTGGAGGAAAATACATTTAATCAAAGATCCTTTTCCTGATCAACTATTGGCTTAGTTTTTTACTAAATCACTCATTGGGCCTATCGCCTGTGATGTTTCCATGGGTGGTGTCGTCACTGAAAAGCATGCGGTTATTCATGCTCAGTATTTAGATCTCGTTTATTCATAAGCGAGAACACTTTACGATTTGATCCATGATGCTCCTCGTCCTTTCACAAACCCTACCCCAACACCTTCAAAAACTTCTCATGTTGTTGATGGTGTAATTGGAACCTTTCATGTGGATAATAAGTATGCACATGCCAGTCACACCAATCCAAAATCTACTACGTCTAATGTACATAATGCTCCTACTCCTACTCCTTCTGTCGGTAAAACCCCCGAAGTTAATTCGGTTCAATCTGCACCTACCGGGAAAAACCAAAATAAAAAGAAAGGGAAGGGTAATAATAAAGAAGACAAAAATAACAATCAACCATCTAATAAAGAAAAAACAAAACCTGCTAATGATGAATATAAACGTAAGCCTCATTACCCTTGTCTTATTTGTGGTGGCGACCATTATACGAAAGATTGTCCATGACGCGTTGAGGTTACTAAGTTCCTCCAAGGGACCGAGAATCCTTCTACACCTGTCATCTTGTCACAACCATTTCCTTCTCAGTAGTAGGCCCAATTGGTCATTCATGACCAACCCTCCCCCTCTACCTCATCTTATGTCCTTATGTGTACTCGTGACTCCAGGAAGAATGAAGTTTCCATCGTAACTTGAGCCAAATATTACTCTTCGTCGAAGGAGAAAGTTCATGATATACCACCTTTTGGTTCAAACTCCTCTCCCAACTTCACCTCCAAACGATCCTATTTATCATGAATTATTGGGTGTCAATATAGTTCTTCACCCTCCTACCAAGGGCATTGTCGAAAGTCCTCGTTTAATCCTCATGTACGTGCTTCCCAAAACTACAATATTGTAGAAGACCTTGCGCAAGCACCCTCTGCAATGTCGGCTCTCAAAGTCTTTCAAAGTTTTCTCCCTCAACAGAAGGCATTGTTAAAGGCCATTGGTGGAATTGACCCTACCAACACAAATTTAATAATATTTGACTTGGAAGAGCATATTCCAAGGCTTCCTCCTCAACTAGCATTTCAGATCCAAGTTGTTGTAGAAAACAAGAATATCTATAGAAATTTTATTGACGAAGGATCCTCGACTTGCATTATATTTGTTACTTGTTGGAAAGTGATTGTATATCCTTCCCTCACCGTGTCACACAATACCCTTAAGGCCTTCAATGGTACAGGTTTCAAAACTTATGGTGTTCTTCCCTCGTTGTCTATTACGTTGGAAACTAAATCGATCAATGTAGAGGTTGAGGGCTTTGATGAACCTCTTGATTATAATCTTCTGCTTGGTCGTAGCAGGATAGATTTTATGCGCGCAGTTGTGTCTACCCTTTTCCGTGTGATACGTTTCTTGAACCAAGGAAAGGTCGTTACTGTTGACCAACTGGCCTTCTTTAATTCTGATTCTCGTACTAGAAACATTCCTTTTATCTCAAATATGCCTCACGATTATGAGAATGTCAGTGTGGTTCTGTTAAAAGATTCAACCTTGATGGGTACATTTCCAATCCCACCACCCGATATATCTCCTCCTTTTTTTGCTTCGATTAAAATGATCTCCACCACTTTTAGTGATACCCCTGTGTCTTATGACCCATGGATAGTACCTGACCCTGGTGATTGTCTTCGTTATGGTTACAAGTTACCTTTAAGTCTGCTCGAATCCGCTTATCAAGTTATTCAATCGACAACCCCCTCTCCTACTTCACTCTGCGATACATCTCCATATATGTTCCACGTGATCTTTCCTACTGATGATATGATCATGTCAGTCATGTCTATGGAAGATACTCCATGGGACAATGGGAATCATCATTCTATTATCTTACTAGAACGCGATACCATAGAGAGTTACCAACATATTTCGACTCCGTCAACCGTTGTTGTTATTTATTAAGTTTCTGAGTCAACAGATGATGTCTTGTACGAAGGGAACTTGAGTAAAATTTCACCTACCATTCCTATTGACATATCGATTAAACCTGGAGTCATGGAAAAATTTTATATCAGTTATTCAAGTTCATCAATTCCCAATTATGATGAATTGACGAAAGGACGAACATGTGATATACTATTTGAGCCAAAGTCTCACAACTACCAAAACTTGGTGTCACTCCCCCTCCTCTCCAAAGGTTGCCTGACCTCCCAGTCTTGGATCATTTGAAAACACTGAGTCAGAGTGACTCCTTGGATTCCTCCCTGGAACCCGAATCTTCTATCACAGGTCCTTCCTTTCTCTAGCACATGTTATGTGGCACCCACAGACACTCTCCTTTGATGTGACCATGGGATGTGACCATGGGCCAACTTTTTTCGTGACCTCGTGCTTCAATAATTTCACGAACAACTTGATCCTCTTTCCCAATTTCCGAATCGACGAATGCTTCAGGACCAAATCTACGGTCCACATTCCTCTCGCGACCAACGGCTGTGATCAATTCGCAAGTTCAGTATTAGTTAGTCCTCCTCTGGGGTATTCTCCTTTTGACTTACCCCAAACTGTGTGGATATCTTCCACATTCCCTCTGGATCTAACGGTCCATAATGAAATTGTTCTTCATGAATTCACGAATGTAGAATTCCTGCAGAAACCCCGATAGATCTAGAATTCTAGTTAAATTGAACACAAACAATTTGTTGATATTCAAGAGATGGGAGAAATTTTTTTCTCCATAAATCAGAGAATTATAGTAATAAAAAATGAATATAAATGAGAAACCATCCTCACTATAAATTTTTAATACTTAATTGAATATTTAACAAATAGCATTTGTGATGATTTTCATTAAGATTTTATTTTCTAATTTTATATGACAACAACATTTAAAAAAAAACATTTCATTGAAAATTATTATTCAACTCTTAAAATAATATCTCTTAAATATGGTTAATAATCATATTTAAGTAAAAAATTATTATTCAACTTTTAAAATATAATGTATATTAAATATGGTTAATAATCATATTTAAGTAAATAATGATTGATATGATTGATTGATAGGTGTATCTCAACCACTGTTTAATTGTTGGTAAAAATGAAGCCTAAAGTGGAACCTGAAAATTTTGAAAATAAAGATTAAAATTACAATGGAAAGATAGATATAAACATAGAGATATAAACCTTATAACTTACCTACTTCAAATTGTGAAAGTAATAATTCTAATTTTTTTCCCTTCATTTAGAGCTATTTCTACATACATTAAAGTTGAGAAACCAATAAAATATGTTTTTGTCATCTACTTTGCCATACATTTTTGTAAGTGTTTAGGGTCACCATAGTATTGGAATATGGACATTGTTACTTTGGTTCCTTATCAAACACTTATTAATAATCTAATGGATTCAACCAATAATCTAAACAAACAGAGAATACTAAGCAAAGTTACGGAGAATACTTGTCCAATACTAAGCTAAGTTAATGGATTTGGAAAACCCTAATTTAACTTGGTAGAATCGTCTCCCCTGATATCTCTCGAGAACCTCTTATCATACTCAAGGGAAGTGTTTCCATCTCTCACATTTAGGAAGAAAGTGGCTTCGAATGTCATGGAGCTTCCCTTGTGCAGAGCAATTCGCTTCGACCCGTCGCCACCAGAAGGGCATTGAGATTGAAGTTCACTCAGATATGTTGTATTGATTGTGGGATCTGTGGTCGCTCAGTTTGTGTGATTGTATGCGCTACTAAATGTGAAACCAATAAAATATTGTTTGTCTTCTACTTTGCCATACATTTTCCTAAGTGTTTAGGGTTACCATAGTATTGGAATATGGACATTGCTACTTTGGTTTCTTATCGAACACTTATTAATAATCTAATGGATTTAAGCAATAATCTAAACAAACGAAGAATACGAAGCAAAGTTACCAACACTAAACAAAGTTAATGGATTTGGCAAACCCTAATTTAACTTGGTAGAATCGTCTCCCTTGATGTCTCCCATGAAGAATGAATCTGCGGAAACAGAAAACGAATTGATAGAACAGAAAAACGAAATTAACAGGAACCACAGAACCGAATTGCATAAAACACACACTGGTCTCATTATTGAATTGATATATAAAAAGAATTACATGCAAAGAGAATGCTTCTTAAACAACGAAGCGTCTAACAGCTCACTCAACTCAGCGATGAAAACGATGAAACCAAACAACTGTAAGTTAACTAATTAACTGATCGATTGCTCAACTTATTCGTCTAACACACCCCCTTAAGTTGGAGCATGACAATCATTTAACCTAACAACACTCAGCTTAGATCTGAGTGATACAAATGTTTCTGTGCCCAAAGGCTTTGTGAAGATATCAGCTTGTTGATCTGCCGATTTACAAAATTTTACAGTAATTACATCTTCATTTACCAATTCTCGAATAAAATGATAACGGATATCAATGTGTTTTCTCTTTTTGTTGAAGGCTTGATTCTTGGACAATGTAATTGCAGAACTGTTGTCACAATATATTGGAGTTGGCTCCAATTTCTTTGGTGATAAATCACTCATTAACCTTCTTAGCCAAATAGCTTGACATGTTGCGGAAGTTGTTGCAACATATTCGGCCTCTGCAATCTCGCCTCATGTGATAAAAGAGAGCCCATCAGCTGATCTATGGTAAACGTAGTCAGATCCTTCAATTCCTCGATTGCAACAACAACCATATTAAATTTTTCAGGAAGGCTTCGCAATACCTTCTCCACAATTTTCTGATCAGGAATGTCTTCACCTTGACTTCGGATTTGATGGATGAGGTGCTTTACACTCCTCATAAACTGATCGACTGTCTCTGTATCTTTCATAGACATTGTTTCAAAGTTCCATCGCAAAGTTTGCAACTTGACGGTCTTCACTTTCTCGGTTCCTTGATAGATGTTCATGAGAGTATCCCACGCTCTTTTGGTGGTGCTCTCGCCTTCAATTTTCGGAAAGATGGACTCATCCACCCCCTGAAAGATAAGCCATAAGGCTTTTGCATTTTTCTTGACCACTTCAGTGTAAGTACGTCTCGCATCCCGATCCAATGCATCTCGATCTTCATCTTTCAACAAGGTAACTCCATCTTCGACAATCTCTAAGCATTCATGACATCTCAGAAAAACTTTCATCTTGGATACCCAAGTGCTATGATTCAACCCGTTCAAAACAGGTGCTTGCATGAGGGCCTGGTTGCTCCCATTTTCTGCTCAAAAAATATATACTGGCGGCTCCTCCTTCGTGTGCACGATACTGTGGCCTAAATCTAGGCTCAAAAAAAATGAATTGCAGAGAAGAAGAAAAAAAAAAAAAAAAACAGATTTGCAATTCTTACAGAGCTTGCTGAAAAATGTTTTGCAATTTGGCAAGTTGGACAGAGGCTGGATCTGCAGCCTGCTGTGATACCATGAAGAACGAATCTGCGGAAACAGAAACCGAATTGATAAAACAGAGAAACGAAATTAATAGGAACCGCGGAACAGAATTGCATAAAACACACACCAATCTCATTATTGAATTGATATATAAAAAGAATTACATGCAAAGGGAATGCTTTGTAAACAACAAAGCGTCTAACAGCTCACTCAACTCAGCGATGAAAACGATGAAACCAAACAACTGTAAGTTAACTAATTAACTGATCGATTGCTAACTTATTCGTCTTACATCCCAGAACCTCTCATCAGACTCAAGTGCAGTGTTTCCATCTCTCACATTTAGGAAGAAAGTGGCATCGAATGTCATGGACCTTCCCTTGTGCAGAGCAATTCGCTTCGACCCGTCACCACCAGAAGGCCATTGAGATTCAAGATCACTCAGATATGCCGCATTGATTGTGGGACCTGCATCACCTGTTGATGTGAAGGTACTAGCTGAAAAACTGGCACTCGGTTTGTCCGACCGTATGCGCTCCTGAATGTGAAAAGCAATAGCCCAAATAAATTAATTATCCTGGCAAAATTTACTGTGATCAATACGTAATGAAAAGTGCAACATCTGCTTCAGTACAGTAACGGAATCCGACTGCGTCGACAAATTAGCCACGTCAGACGAAGAGGATACCAACCTGTCTATCCTTAATGGATTTGGCAAACCCTAAAACCTTAGAAACTGAACCCTAAATCGAAACCAAATATCGGATCAGAAGTTTTGGTTTCAGTGAGGCGACATGAGATCGTTGAACTCGTATATCGATTCAAACCCTAAATCCAAAGGAATTCATTCAATCCAACGGAATTCATTCAAGAGGAGCTATGCTCGAAGTGGGAAGCATAGTAGTTGCTCACTCTCATAGAATAATCTTACGGATTATGTGAGACAGCTCCTTCATCCTCTGAAAATATTTTGATATGAGTGGGTTATCGTTGATTAAAATATATCTATAATAATTGATCAGTAATGTCCAGCTAGTTTTATAGCAAGAACAGTAAAACCTATTAAAAAGACTCTAAAACCTTACAACTAAACCTTAAATCCAAAGCAAATGTCATACACGAAGATTTGGTTTCCTTGAAGCCACATGACATACCTTTCTCCGTGATCTCTCTAGGTATCTTAATCACATCCGGTGGGTCTGGGATTACATGACTGGTAAGCCGAAAACACCCCCACTCTTCACAACATCTTCTAAATTCTGAGCAAAGGAGGTTTTCCTCCGAGTCTTGGCGGAATCCCTGGCTGGCCAATCCCCCGGTTGAATGTGAGAGATCGAAGACGAAAATATCTATATCGATATTAAGCTAAGTAGTAGTTGATAAAACAATACGAGTCCTGTATTCGGTATTTAATTATTTCATAAAATAATGTTTTTTTCTATGAAATAAAGGAAATTTTGTCCACTCTCATATTAGCATTTTGTTAAAAGTTAATAAATAAAAAAATAAATGTTAAAAAGTAGGATTGGTTTTTAAAAAATAAATGTTAAAATGGTTGTTAAAAGTTAATAAATAAAAAAATAAATGTTAAAAAGTAGGATTGGTTTTTAAAAAATAAATGTTAAAAAGGTTAGGTTGGTTTTCTTGATTCCTCTCCATCTCCATGCCAAGCTCTGAAACAACAAAAAATTAATGATGAAAAAGTAAATATTAAAAATTAAATATGTTTGTTTAGATGTGTAAAAATATACTACTTGGTAATTGATAATTTATGTTCATTTTTATCTTCCTTTAAAAATATAAATTATTTTTCTAAATAAATTTTCATTTAGACAACTTGCTTCAACTACTATGATTGCAAAGTTGCTATTTGTTTTTCAAACTCTACAAAAATAAAATAGTTATAGCCACTTACAATCACAATATTATTATTTATTTGTCCAAGCACATTATTTGGGAGTCACTTTATAAAAGAAACACCTATCTTCATATTAGAGTTCAATATTATATACCCATAATATGGTATTATTGACCTAGTTCAGTCTTAAAAACAACAACAATATGAAGCATTTTTAACTCATCAAATTAATTTTAATAAGATTTTTTTTTGGAAATTATCATTTCATTTAGTGATATTATTATGGTGAAAGGTCTATACTTATTGACTATGGTCACATTTAATAGGTTTTTAGTGCTTAATCAATTTTGTATGAACAAGATTAAATATTTATAGAATATTCTTAGTAGTCCCAATAAATCAATGGTTGTGATTTCAACCACTAACTTCCTCACTATTATAAAGACATCAGTTTACATGTTTACTATGGTGGCTAGCTTATTTCCACATATGAGTGATTAGGGTTTTATTTTCTAGGCCAACCTAAACCTTTGACCTTCACCAGCCACATTCTTTTTGCAAGCAGTCCTTTCATTTTATGAAACCAGCCAAATTAACATTTTTTACTAGGGCTTGGGCCACGACCAAACACCCCTCCACTCACTCCACTCACTCACTGGTGATCACCTATCTACGTTGATCAACCAAAGGGTGGTTGCACATCATTTAGTACACCAAACACTGCACCATGGATTTTCGTGGTGATCACCTATCTACGTTGATCAACCAAAGGGTGGTTGCACATCATTTAGTACACCAAACACTGCACCATGGATTTTCGTGGGCCTGGCGTGTTTACTATGTTAATTAGGGTTTTTTTAACTACGCGGCAAGTTTAACATCAATAATCCTTTGGGCGTTCACCAGCCGTGACTTAGAGGCTATGTTAGTTATATTTCCACCTGAAATATATAGCTAGCGTTTTCTGTATATTAATTTTCGTTGACAAAAATTTTTATGTACTGAACTTAGTGTTAGAAATAGGAAATAATTTTTTTTTTAAATTTTCTGTATATTAATTTTCGTTGACAAAAATTTTTATGTACTGAACTTAGTGTTAGAAATAGGAAATAATTTTTTTTTTAAATATATAAAATAACATATTTTTTAACATGTCATTGGTTGAAAAGTACCATGGATTTTCGTGGGCCTGGCGTGTTTACTATGTTAATTAGGGTTTTTTTAACTACGCGGCAAGTTTAACATCAATAAGCCTTTGGGCGTTCACCAGCCGTGACTTAGAGGCTATGTTAGTTATATTTCCACCTGAAATATATAGCTAACGTTTTCTGTATATTAATTTTCGTTGACAAAATTTTTTATGTACTGAACTTAGTGTTAGAAATAGGAAATAATTTTTTTTTAAATATATAAAATAACATATTTTTTAACATGTCATTGGTTGAAAAGTTTGAGGAGTTAAATAGAAAATACAATTCTTTATTTTTAATATATAAAATAACTTTTTTTTAACTCGTTATTGTTGAAAAGTTTGAAGAGTTAAATAGAAAATACAATTCTTTATTTTTAATATATAAAATAACTTTTTTTTAACTCGTTATTGTTGAAAATTTTGAAGTGTTATTAAAATCTTCACATCTTTCAAAAATTTAAATTAATTACATAATTAATACTCTTTGGGTTGATATTTTATAGGCTTATACTTCATGTTATTGCTACCAATATTCTTTTGGAAATTGATTCAATCTGTTGTCGACTATGGGAACTTCATTAACCTATAATGTCAAATAATGAATGTTTGACATGCACTTCCTTAAGCAAAGGGAAAGCTCAGGTCGTAGGTTCAAAAGTTGAGGTCATCATCGCACAAGACACCCAACCCAAGCCAAGTCCAGCGCTATCGACAAAGCAACGCTGAAGTCGAAGCTCTTTTGTAGGTATGACGACCCTGCAATCTAAGCATTTCGACATGCCTACCTATTCACCGCTTGACCACCCTGCAATCAGTGACACTATTACCATTTCCACCGCTATTGTCAATGTCTGAAGCCTGGATTCACCGCTTGATACACTTATTACATTTGGTCAGCTGCATGTAGGTGTAGTTTTTCGTGGGAAGAAATTATAGTAGATGCATAAATAAGATCCTCGCATATCTAGAAATTGTAAAATGTTGTAGTGGATCGAGGAGAAGAGGAGTTACCATCTTTCTCGCACCCCTTTCCAATTGATGTCAGTTGGCTATGGATATCCCACATGAAATCATTGAATTTATATTTCACGCACTCTGTAAACATAGCACAACATAAACATAACACATCTATTTGTTATCAATATTGGATTGTAGGACCCATTCTAGTTTTATTTCAAATGCATTCTAGTTCTAGTTCAAATGCAATAGGAGTTGCTTATCTCTTAACTTTTCCCCTATCACATATCCAAATTTTTTTTATTTTTTATACCACAATATTTATTTTCAACTAAATGAGGAACACTACTTAATTATCTAGATCTCAATAATAAGACATCTCTTATTTTTGAATTTTTTATCTTTAATAGTTCCAAGTGTAATTATACTTGTATGACCTACATTATAGTCTTCATGACATAATTTGAATCTATGTTATAGTTCTTGTGGTAGGATTATAATTCTAAATTACAATTCTCATGTATGAATTTTGTATTACAATTTTCGTTGGTCATCCTAAGCGAGACCCTATTGTGACCTTGCTTTTCAATTGATTACTATAGTTGCAAGTAATGGTGGTGTGTCTCAACTATCTAAACATGGAAACATAAGTGTCAGGATTAAAATGATAATCATATTGTCATTATGTTTGTTGGTCAACGTCAAATACAATTGACATTTAATATAGGAGCGTTAAACATGTTTTGAAGATTAATACAGGAGTGGTTGGAAGTTGTTAATTTCGGGTATGATGTACCCTGTATTAATAAATAAACATTTGTCCTTAACCTTCTGTGGCAGTCCTTTCGCGTGCCAAGTGTGATTTATTGGAACGAGATCTGGGAGGGTAAGTCTCGACCACCCCGCGATATTTTCTATCTTTCCCTTCATTGTTTAGTAATCTTTGAGAGGAAGACGAGCATTCCTACTGGTTTGAGATAGATGGAACTCATGTTTCATTTCTTTGTCCTTTAGTTTCCTCTACTAGATGCATGGGGTTCCTATGTCGCATGTTGACTCTACGTAAATTCTAAATTTGATGCATTATTTCCTTCTCTCCCTCTTGCTATGTCGTTGGGAGTCCGAGCATAATCTTATTTAGAGTTTTTGTCCTTATTCTGTTGAATGGTTCCATTTGTAATATGTCAATGGTGGTGGTTTGTCAAAATTCCTATTATCCTCTGTGTATTTCCTTTACTATGTATAAAATTCAATCGTTGTTGTTATCATAACCTTGTCCTAAGTTTTGGTTTGGGAAATATTAATCAATATTCTAGTAATAGTTGTGCGTGTCTTGGTCTTATTTTGTTCATTGTATTATTCCTTTGTTAAGATGGATTCATTTTAGATGCTTGACTAATGATGGGCCCTTGTTGTTGTTGGTCCTTGACCAAGTTTTGGGAATTTCTTGGTCTTGATGACCTATTTTGGAACTTCGACAGCCTGTCGAAGGAAGAGCGCAAGACAAAGTGGAGACCACAGGATCTCGGTCCCCTTTTGGGCCTCTTTTTGGGTTTTTGAGAATATGTAACGGGAATGGGATGTCGTCCTATGGGTTTACCCATGTTTAGGCTTATTTTGTATGTATATATAGATGTCTAGGCCATATAGAAAAGTAGTGGATGATATATCTATGTGATGTAGGCTAAGTGCCAAGAGCTGGATCTGTGTGATCAAGGCTTTGTGCATTTTCTGCAAGACATGTAGAGCTGAGTGCAATTCTCTGTGCAATAAAATAGGAGGCTTAGTGTTGTAATGCAAGGAAGAGGGATCTAGTGAGCTGCACAGATCTTGTTTCATGTGGAGAGTAAGGGTTTTGAGGCTTTGTGCTTGTAACCGATTGACCTAAGACAATAAAGAAGAAGAGTTGGCGGACGTAGCCCCAGGATGGGGGTGAACCACGTAAACACCATGTTATGTGCTTTGTCTTGATGTGTTCATATGTTATATCTTAAGTTCTCTGATATGTTCAAGATAGATCCTCTTATGCTTAGTGCTACTTATAGGTAGAATGATATATCTGATATACATGAATATGCTCAGTGCTTGATCTACCAGATCTGACTTATTTACTTATGATAAGTGCTAAATACATTAGATCAGTGTTAATGTTGCTAAGTTCTGTCTTATAATCAAAGTGGTTACTGACTGTATATTGAGGAACTGGCGATGCTAAGTGCTTTATTAAGTAGTACAATCACAGATCTGTGTCCCAGCTAAGGTTACAGACACTTGAGTCCTACAACCACCCCTGCCTCTACCTCGGGTGAGACTTCATCTGCTTCGCAGGTGTTGCCGAAAGGGCAGGCAGTTAGGGTTTTGTTGGTGTGATGTTGTAGCGTTGAACCCTTGGTCTACCCCTGTGCCAACAAATGGTTCCGTTGTCGGGACTTGAAACTGTGATTGCTGGGAACTGAGAAAGAATAAGCTTTGTGCAAAGATCCATCATAAAATTGTGAAAGCTCTGTGCATAGATTTGTTGCCCTAGCGTGCATTATTCTATTTGAATTATAAAGATGTGTGCTAAAGAAAGAAGGTCAGATCTTAATGAAAGAAACTCGATCTAAAGAAAGAAGATTAGATCTGAAGGAAAGAAGCGAGATCTGAACGCTTGGCACTCTAAGAAAGGTAAAAGTAAGATTTTTTTATTAAAAGAGGTAAGATTTGCAAGCTCTGTTCTCTAATAAAAGTAAGAATAGTTAAAAAAATTTAGATCTGGAAGCTTTGTGCTCTATAGAAGTAAGATAAGTAGAATTTTTTATTTTTAGAGTATGGATCTAGGTATGATTGATAGGATCTGTCCTAGCCTGAAAACTAGGGCACTAATAGATGAAAGAAGGTTTGATATGAATAGATCTGATAAGAATAATGAAAGATAGGTTATACCTATGCATAGAAAGAATGTTTGGACTAACAAGTGGATGTAGGATCCTAGCAAGAATTTGTTGTAGGTTATCTCATACGATCCTAGCGCGCAGTACATAAGAGGTTGGGGATCATTTAAAAGAAAGAGAGGATTAACCCTCTGTTATAGTTGCAAAAAACCAAGACATCTTGGTAAGGAATGCCCTGGAAGAAGACCTAGTTGTCTTTGTTGTAAGGCTATGGACCATGAATTGTTGGATTGCCCCAAAATGATTGCTAATCTTGAAAGTATGAACATAATACAAGAAAACCCTAAGCCAAATCCAGAAAATAAGGCTACAACAGAACCCCAGAAAGAATCAGAGAATGTATTACTACAGATGAAAGAAACCTTGGATGACCATCGACATGTTAGACTATCAGAGATCTTGAAAGACAAAGAATGCATTGAAGAAATAATAGGGGACTTTGACATTGACTGTGTTCTAGTTGAGGAAACACAAGTGAATATCATGACAGAAAGAACTTGGGAAGCTATAGAAAGGCCTTCTATGATCCCTTCACTAGGAGGAATAGGACTATTCAGAGGAAAACTGGTAAACGTGTGTGGGAGGCTCGCTTTGATACCTATGACTGTCAATGGAACTTCGATGGAAGAAAGTTTTGAGATTATTCAATTTATTGAGAACCGTGATTTTTTACCATGTTAATAGGAAAACCTTGGATTGACAGAGATCAAGCTAGACGAAAAGAAGAAGAAGAAGTTTTGGAACAGAAGAAGCAAGAGTTAAAAATTTTCATGACCAAAAAGATTACAAAATTGATTGAAGAATAGGAGAATAGATCAAAGCTATTTGACACTAAAGACCTTGATGTTGAAGTTGTAGGAACATAAGAAGACTCCCGGAAGACTGAAGTACCTATCCCAGACAAAGAAAATGTATTATCCCTTAATCCTAGGAAATAATCTCAACAGCGCGTAGTAACTATGTTAAAAGAAGACAAGAATCAGAATGGAAAAAGAACTACCGAGACGAAGCTCACTGGAAAGCAGGCGAGGAAACAAAGTAAGAAGAGAGCTAAGTTATAGAATATTCCAGAGGGAACTTTGCAAAGAGAAAATTTGTATAATTGGAGCTTCGTCGGGATATCAGAAGAACGACACATGGCACTTCACCATGGAGAAGCAATATAGTCATTGGGGCCAATATATCCATTCGACTTCTGCTCCGAATGGACAGAAAAGAAATAAAGTTTCGTCATCAGACAATTGGACTGTGCCATAATGGATTGAAAAAGAGTTAATAGGGGCTTATAACTGTTGCACACAAACCCTTTCTGATTTTCCTACTTATCCTTCACGCCATGCACAGAGAACACTTTTGCTAACTAAGAATTTGAAGCCTGCAGACTGAATGAATTGCATATAGTGATCATTGCACCCTTGCTATTATTCCAGTGAAGTGTTTAAGTCCATTATGACCCTAATAATTTTAATCTCAAGTGCGTATGTCCGACAAGCTCACCGGAGTTGAAGAATCAGTGACAGAAGTTATCCTTGACTTGATGACTGAGAGAGTCATGTCAGAAAGAGGAGTGTCTTCAGGTATACAAGCATCCTCGATGAGAGGAATGTTGGCCTCTCCATCCATTGATCACGGAGTTGGACCATCCCATGAAAGGTGAACTAAGCACAAAGATGACTTAGTGAATGCTAAATTGATTCTGGCATCCTACCTGGCTATATACCACCTATGAGCGGCACAATAAACCAAGACAGTGTGCCTAGAGACTTTGAATACACGTTGGTCATTGCATACCTTCCGAAAGAGGTGCGTACAGTTCATGCTGACTAGGATAAGCTCGCAGTGTTGAAGTTTAGTGACTTCAACCTTGGCGATAGGAATGTTTACAACATGTTCACCCTGCATAAGTATCTGATGAGAACCAAAGGAAAGAACTCAAAGATTACCACTCAGTCATGGACCCAGAACCTCGCACAGTCCACCCTACTGAATGTTATGAAGATTTCGCACTTCGAGCGACACCAGGAGGTGAACGCAAGCATCAAATTACTATTGTCTTGCTATCATGGATATTATTTGTGGTTGAACCACTGCATCACAATGGATCCGACATTGATCAATCAGATCACATGGCTAAGCATGCAAGGCACTGACCCGCAATATTTCTACCCCGGAAAGACCGTGGATCGTGCTCTATCCCAGAGGATAAAGGATACTTACAGAGATGTAGAGAAGGGAATGTGAGGCTACAAGGTATCCTCTAACCAAAGCGGCGTAGTGCACCTAGCCTATCAACTGATTATAGGGAAATTAGTTTGCAACAACCAACCCACCCAAGTAACTGGATTTGTAGTTGACCTTGGAGGGAAGTGTGCAGAGGGCCTACACATGAATTGGGCAAAGTGCTTGGTGAACCAGTTAGAACTAGACTGCAAGGAAGCGCAAGACTAAGGATAGGAGTTCCACTTCAGTTGGCTTCTCATTTTAATCACGCTCATCACATGGGAGATGTCGGAAGGTGCGACCTTCTCGAACATAGATCCCTTTGAACCACTGGCCACAAATTTTAGTATGTTGTGGTACTCCAGCGAAATGAGAAAGAAGTGAAAATCAAATGTTTTCTTCCACACTTATTACAACAAGCTGAATCCGTTGTCCAGTCTGAGCCTTGTATAACCCCGAACACACTCCACAGGTTTAGGCCATTGATGAAATTCAACACAGACCATCATTTCATCTATATCATAGTGCGCACTGATGAGCATAAACAACAGCTACAATCATACTACAAGTTGATGGAGGATGACTTGGAAGAGATTACCAAGGAATGGTCAGTGAACCTCCTTGTTCCAGAGAACCCTGCGGAGATATCTGATGTTGACAGTCCAGAAACTACGATGGATATACCTAGACCTAGCAAGACAAATAAGATCGAAGAGGTCCACGATTTAGACAGTGCATCCCTGAAGATCACTTCCATCTCAGCAGAGAAAGGAGGAGATGATAGAGAAATAGATGGCGCATAAGTCGAACAGAAGAAAGGTGAGGTTACACCACCTAGAGACAAGGAGGACCCCTCAAAGAAAAGGAAGGTTTCCCCTCCAAAACCTTCCTCAAGGAAGAAATTGAAAGCAACCAGGAATAAGTTTGAAACCACCCTCACTTCAAACGACTTCAACTTCATCGTCGCAACACTTAATGATGTTTCACTGGATATAGCAAAGAAGAAAGAAGCTAAGAAGGAGGAGGTGTTCAGTCAGATCAAGGTTGAACTTCAAGAAGTGCAACAGGAACTACAGTCGAGTCGCGCAGTTTCTACTGTGCCTCTATCAACAGGAACACCATAAATAAGACATGAGCTATCTCAACTCCATCGGATCACTGATACATTCGAAGCTCTCCTTCGATAAGAACAAGAGGAGACAGTGGAATCCACCCGGGCTTTGGCACAAGCACAGCAATACCTTCTAGAGTAGTGCAGTACTTCTGAACACAAGAAGATTACTCTACAAGAGAGGTTTGATGAAGAAAAATCCTAGCTGCATAAAGAAAAGGAACAATTTCCCCCAAAGAAACTCAAACTATAGGAGATGGTCCACAAATAACTTAGCTCTATGATATTCATTGAAGTAAAGGCTAAATAATGAGTTCCATAGCACATGGCACAACTAGAATACATAATCCAACAAATCGAGTAGCGTATAGGAAACTTGGAGCACTGCACAGTCCTCAAGACCCCACAATATGTATGAGACCTAAGGGAAGCCACTGCCCACAGCTCAGTTGACAGATTAAGAGCTCTTTCCTTGGAGTGCAAGCATCTAAGTAACCGAAGCACTCAAACATATGAAAATCTCACAGAGAATATTGAGTTACAGGCATTGGAGTCGCAGCTCCAAGAAGTGAAGAAACACGCAAATACACTATAGGCACAACTAAAGGCCCTGTCAGCTATAGATAGAATGAAGAGGTCTCATGAACAACGTACATCTCAGCAGAAAATTCATATGTTTCAAAGCAAAGTGATGGAAGTCACGAAACGACTTCAACCTGTGCAAGATAAGGCATGTCTGTTGTTTACAGAGGTCAAGAGCCAAGTAACAGAGCTAGAACATCTCTTCATCACATAAAAGAAACGCCTAGAAGGACCGGTGAATAACACAGTGATCCAGGAGTTCACTGAACAAGAGGCCACAACAAAGCAGCAAGTCGAAGTAGCTTGAGCCAAACTCGAGGCATTCGAGGTAGAATTGCTCAGACCAGAGTGACTCGGGACGAGTCACAGGTGAGTGTTGGGGGCCTGTTGGGCCTTGACCAAGTTTTGGGAATTTCTTGGTCATTATGACCTATTTTGGAACTTTGACGGCCTGTCGAAGGAGGAGCACAAGACGAAGTGGATACCACCGGATCTCGGCCCCCTTTTGGGCCTCTTTTTGGGTTTTTGGGAATATGTAACGAGAATGGGATGTTGGCCCATGGGTTTACCCATGTTTAGGCCTATTTTGTATGTATATATAGATGTCTAGGCCATATAAAGAAGTAGTGGATAATATATCTATGTGATGTAGGCTAAGTGCCAAGATTTGGATCCGTGTGATCAAGGCTTTATGCATTCTATGTAAGACTTGTAGAGTTGAGTGCAAGTCCCTATGTGATATGATAGGAGGCTTAGTGTTGTAACGTAAGGAAGAGGGATCTAGTGAGCTGCGCAAATCTTATTTCTTGTGCGGAGTAAGGGTTTTTAGGCTATGTGCTTGTAACCGGTTGACCAAAGATAATAAAGAAGAAGAGTTGGTGGACGTAGCCCTAGGGTGGGGGTGAACCACGTAAACATCATTTTATGTTCTTTGTTCTTTGTCTTGATGTTTTCATATGTTATATGCTAAGTGCTCTGATATGTTGAAGATAGATCTGCTTATTCTTAGTGCTACTAATAGGTAGAATGATAGATATTATATACATGAATATGCTCAGTTCTTGATCTACTAGATCTGACCTATTTACTTATGATAAGTTCTTAAATACATTAGATCAATGTTAATGATGTGAAGTTATTTCTTATAAGAGAAGTGGTTATTGACTGTATATTGAGGAATTGACGGTGCTAAGTGATTTATTAAGTAGTAAAATCACAGATCTATGTCCCAGCTAAGGTTGCAGACACTTGAGTCCTGCAACCACCCCTACCTCTACCTTGGGTGAGACTTCATCTGCTTCACAGGTGTTTCTGAAAGGGATGATAGTTAGGGTTTTTTTGGTGTTTTTTTGTAGCGTTGAACCCTGGCTTTGCCCCTGTGCCAACAATTGTTTACGAGGGTACCCATCGGGAATAAAAAATATGGATTCTGGTTGGTCATTTCATTCCACTACGGGAGTTCATTGCAGGCTCGAACCTCTCCTGGTAAATTCATACCCTTTCTCTTCCATTATTTAGTAAATATTTTGGCTCCTTTCTGTAATATTTTGTTTATTAATGCATGCATATTCATCTATATTAATAGGGTTTCTATCCCGAGTCAAAAATTTCCAAATACTTGTAAGTATTCTTTACTTTTACAGTTTTCCCTTTTTGAATAGGATACTAATCTTACCCAAATACCACTTTAATTCTGTGTTTGGAAAACTTGTGTACAAGTGTGTGCTATGGCTCCTCGAACAGGGAATTCAACCATTGAAAGGTAATTTGGTTTCCATATTGGACCCTATCTATGGATGAGGAATGAATACCAATGTCTCTCCTATAAATTAGTTTGGGTGGTTACCTATCGTAGGTCTATTGAACCAATTTTGGTATATTTTTAAACATCAAGAATGTAATTTGTTATGTATTCCAAAAATTTTCATGCATATGAGGGTTATGTAATTTTTTGTTTAAGTTTAATTTATGATAGAGTTATTTATCATGTATATTGAAGGGGTTTTCACTATCATAACTCACGGACTCGAGTCAACACAGTTGTAGTTCCGTTAACTTATTTCATAATGAAATTTATGTGTTTCTTTTATGTTTATGTTGTGAGTGGTTTGAGCCTCTGCTTTCCATGCTCATATTATTATAATTATTTGTATGTTTTCTTTTTGTTTAAAGAGGGTTATAGAGTTACCCAATTGTTTCTATTGTTAAACTTATTGTTATGTTCTTTAATGATCAATGTGTTTAATCTTATGTTTATTTTAAAGGTTTTAATCATGGGAACAACATTATCGTTTAGAATTTTAGCATGATGGTTGTATATGTAGATTCCTCTCTGTATATATCCTAGAATTCATTCACGACAATAGTATTATCATCTTTTCATCTAGCCTGTTGATTGTATATATAACTGCCTCTTTGTTCTATGATTTTGTTTAAACTTTCTACATTAGTTATGTATATAATCATTTTCCTCTCATATTTATCGTGACAATCATATAATGGAATGATACAATGAAAACAATAATATTTTATCCATAAACTTCCAATTGAATGATAATTTAAATACAAACAAAATATCCATAAGTTACATCTCTTCACTAAATTAATCAAAATAATTTATCCATAGAATACTAAAGGAACAATACTTTAATCTAGAACAGAATGGAAGAAAAACTTGTAACTGAGATTTATTTAGGGGAAAACAGACATCAAGTGGGTTGTTCCTCCCAACCTTAGATAAGAGATTCCATATATGCCCAATCTTCCACCCCTGAGCCAAATCCTGATCTAAAACCAACCAAGTGACTTGCTGCAATGCGTAGGGTTCTAAGATTTATGTGAATATTTAAGTGCCATGTCAATATTTCTCTTATTTCACATCTGATTCAGAATGACGTCCCATTCTCTTTTTTTCTTTTCTTTATAAAATTTTCCTTGGTATTTGACACTTGTATGAGCCTCCTTCTCATTGACAACCTGTAAAATTGATTTTTGCTCATTAACCACCCATCAATCTGATTTTTACACATGTTCCTAAAAACCTGAGATCTTGTCTCACTTCTTTTTAGTTAACTCAACCAATATTCACGACTTGTCCCCCTTTTGTTGTTACTTTGTATTTCTCTTTGGATCAAAAAAAATTCTCTTCTAATAGTCCCACTTCACGTGTGCTTGCTTTTTATTATTATTAATAAAATAATAAAATAAACAAAAAAAAATCAGTTAGATCACTAGGATCAATAATGTGATGATAACAAAAGAATAAAAATAATAATAATAAGTTTTAAATTCAAAATTTTGGGGTATCACATCCACTCCCCCTTAGAACTTAACATTGTCCTCGGTGTTGTCTAATCATGATTTGAATCATTATGGAACAGAAATGGATATGTTTTCTTAAAATTATCCTCCATTTCCCATGTAGCCTCTTTGGTACTAAGTTGCCTCCACTGCACCTTTACCTGTATGATGGCTCGATTCCAGAGTGTAATCTCCCTCCTGTCGAGAATACGATCTGAATCTACTGGGAACTTCCCCTTGGGTTCCACCTGTATCATATTCCAATCCATAACATGAGTAAGATCATGTATATATATTTTTAATAATGAATCATGGAATACATCATGCAATTGTATCGTGCCTCGAAGTGTAATTTGATAGGCTACAGGTTCTAATTTTGGAAAGCACTTCAAAGGGACCATAATATCTAGGAGATAATTTAGTATAACTACCAAGTCTTAAAGAACTTCTTTTAGGCCTTACTCTTATATAAATATTGTCTCCAATATTGAACTCTCTTGGAGTTCTTTTGGAATCTGCATAAATCTTCTGCCTATCTTGAGCTTCTTTCAAATTATGTTGTACATGTTTCACTGGTAGTTCCATTTCCTTTAACATTCTAGGTCCTATCATTAATCTAATGACATGATTACTCCAGGAAATAGGGGTGTTACATTTTCTTCCATAAAGAATTTCAAAAGGACTAAGTTTAGTTGAATCTTGGTAATGATTATTATATGCAAATTCAACCAAATGTATATATTCTTCCCATTTGTTTGGTATTCTCGTAACATACATTCTGATCATATCCTCTACTATTTGATTAGTCCTTTTAGTCTTCCCATCTGTTTGAGGATGGTAAGCAGTGATAAATTTTAGTTGTGTGTCTAATCCTTTAAACAGGGCTTTCCAAAAGTTTCCAGTAAATTTCGTGTTTCTATCTAAGATTACATTTTTAAGAATTCCATGTAGTCGGAATATTTCCTTCATAAATATATTTGTTATGTTAATATCTTTGTAAGTGGATTTAACTGGTATGAAGTGTGTTGTTTTACTTAATTTATCAACAACAACCATTCTAGAATCATTTTGTTTACTACTTTTAGGAAAATCTGTTATAAAGTCTATACTTATAATTTCCAATTTCCATTTAGGTATGAGTAAAGGTTGTAATAATCCGGCTGAATGTCAAAGTTCAAATTTAACTTGTTGACGTTCTATGCACTTTGCTAAATATTCAAAAATTTCTCCTTTCATGTTAGGCCAATAAAATTCCTTTTTTAACATAGTAATTATTTTCTAATAGCCACGATGTCCATATTATGGTTTTTTATCCAATTCATTTAGCATTAGTAATTTAATTTCTTCTACTTCAGGTATACACAACCTATTTTTATACGTCAACAATCCATTTTTAGATAGTCTCAAGTCTGATTTTTCCATTTCATCTTGATTTTCTACTAATTTAGATTTAATACTTTGATATTCTATATCCTTTTCAGCCACAATCTTGACTTTTTCCTCCAAATCAGTTTCATAATTACTTCTTATAATTGTATAAATCAGATTTTCATGCCTGCTAAAGGCACCTGCTATCTTATTTTATTTTCCCTTGATATGTCTTATTTCAAAATCGTACTCGCTCAAGAAGGATAACCATGTTTCCAGCCGAGTGTTGATATTTTGTTTATTGAATAGGTATTTTAAAGCAATATTGTGTGACATCAATAGGAATTTTTGTCCTATCAAATAGTGTCGCCACATATTTAGTGTTTGTATTATCACGGACAATTCTAAATCATGTGTTACATGATGTCTTACATGTTCCTTAATCTTTCTAGATTCATAAACGATTATGTGATTATCTTGCATTAATACTCCTCTCATCCCTTCAATGCATTGATATGTGCATACAACAAATTCCTTGTATGGATTTGTTATTTTTAGTATAGGAGTTGTTGTTAGGAGATGTTTTAGTTTTTCAAAACTTTCTTGGCTTTTTTCAAACCATTTAAATTTCATTCCTTTCTTTTGTAGGGATGTTATAGGATGGGAAATATTTGAAAACCCTTCAATCAACTTATGGTAATAGCCTGTTATACCCATAAATGATTTGATGTTAGAAACATATTTTGGAATTGGCCAGTCCATAATGGATTTTATTTTCTCAGGGTCAACAACTATTAGTTTTTTAGAAACTATATGTCCTAAATATTGAATTTTATCCTTATAAAAATCACATTTACTAAGTTTAACATATAGCTTCTCTTCTCTCAATATTTGTAGAACTATTCTTAATTGTTCTTCATGCTCATGTTCATGTTCATTCTTTGAATAGATTAGTATATCATCGATACAAACAATTAAAAAATTATCTAAGTATTTACTTAGGATACTATTCATTAGACACATGAATAAGGCTAGGGTGTTTGTTAAACCAAAGTGTATCACTACAAACTCATAATTCCCATAACTCATTCTAAACATTATTTTGTATATAACTTCATCTTTAATTCTTACTTGATGATGTCCTTCTTGTAAATCAATTTTTGAAAATATTGTTGCCCCATGTACTTGATCGAATAGATCATCAATGTGGGGTAAAGGATATTTGTTTTTAATTGTCATTTTATTAAGTTCTTTATAGTCTATACATAGTCATAAGGTTCCATCTTTCTTCCTAACAAATAGTATCGGTGCTCCATAGGAAGATACACTTGGTCGAATATATTTTTTGTTTAATAACTCTTGAAGTTGATATTTTAGCTCATTCAATTCTAAGATATTCATATAATATGGTTCCTTTGAATCTGACACTCCTTCGGGTAGTAAGTTTATAGAGAATTATATATCTCTCTTAGGAGGTAATCCAGGAATTTCTTGAATTTATGGATGTGAATTCCGGGGATGTAGTATCTCTCATGAATCCTGGAGAAAGTTAGAGAAAATACAAAATAATTTTATAACTTAGAATCTCAAAATTAAAGGAAATACATTCATATCCCATCCTCCTCTTAGAAACATGTCTCTCCCCCATTGAGAGAATGGCTATGACTAGATATTTAATGTATAAGAACAAGTTAAACAACATGGAAGACAATAGGCTTCCTAAAATTGCTTCAAAATTGAGTCGTAACCACCATCGACTCAAGCGAGGATGAAATAAAGATGCCCAATCTTAGCTAAACTATTGGTGAATCATGGAAGACACCATTTTGCAGAATATAGATACTATTAAAAATATCATCAAATCAAAATTTAAGGAGAAAATGTGGTGTGATAAAGAGTTAGAGGAAAAACGAAAGTTAAGGTATTACAAGGATGTAATCAACCCTAATCTAGAAGATCAAAATTATCTATCTGTTTTGATGAGTGTAAAGAAAAAATTAAACATTACTAAGATAAGAACAAATTCTTACAATCTCCATAGTGAAATTGAACGTTGGTCAATTCCTAAAACGTCACAGGATGAAAGAGTGTGTCACCTTTGTGACAATAAGAAGGTTGAAGATGAAAAACACTTTCTCTTAGATTGTCTAGCCTATACTGATATTAGATCTCATTTTCAAAATAATTGTTACACTCCCAACCTTCCTAACCTCTTAACTCAACAAAACCATGGTGATCTTGGAAATCTTCTCTTAATTCTTTTCGAGCACATAATTTTTTTTTCTAAATAATCACAAGTAATCACTTACCTTCTTAAGGTTTGATAGACCAATTTGATCTTAGTGGACATTAATCATCATCATCATCATCATTATACATTTACACCCACCTTTATATATGCAAATTTCTAACTATAAATTTTTAATATTTTAAATTTACTCACTTTTCCATCTCCCTTTATACACAAATTTGCAACTAAAAATTCTTAACATTTTAGACTTAATCACTTTTCCATCTGCCTTATTCATGAAGATTATTGGTATTTATGTGAACTTAAACCTAATCATATTAGACACTCAATTTTTTAATAGTTAAATGGAATTTCTTCTTAACAATTTTAAGAAAATAAATGCACTTGTTAAGGAATGCAAAATAAGTGAACAAAGCCTATATCAATAATGAAGAAAGTTAAATCGAATTTCTTAGTAACAATTTTAAGAAAATAAATGGCCTTGTTAAGGAATGCAAAATAAGTGAACAAAGCCTATATTAATAATGAACATGATTTAAAGCCTCAATGATATTGTTTTTTTTAATATTTTATGTTATATTTGATATCAAAATTAGTTTTACATTTAAACTCTTTCAAACAAAATTTTAAATGAAGGGCTGAAATGTCTACTAAGTTTTATAAATATAACAAAAAATTAAAATGAAGGGTTGAAATGTTTATTTAAGTTTTACAAACATATTTGGTGTAATATAACTACATATTTCGATGACACAATTTAAAATATATTATAAATGAAAGAAATTTTTTCGTTGACACAATTTAAAATATATTATAAATGAAATAAAAAAAATTACGGATATACTCATATCGGTATCATGGCACTTGTTCTTTGTAGAATTATTTAAAAAGTTAATATAATAAAACCAAAAAAATAAATTAATTATGAAAATTGCTACTAAAAATCGAAAACAATTAAGATGTTATAACACAAAACTAAATTAAATTGGTTATAAAAATTATTATTAGAAATTTAAAACAGTCCATTTTTATCTATATAATTTTATATGAATGGGAATCTTAGAAAGATTAAGATGTTATAACACAAAACTAAATTAAATTGGTTATAAAAATTATTATTAGAAATTTAAAACAATCCATTTTTATATATAGTTTTTGTACAAATGGGAATTTTAGAAAGATAATAAAAATTAAATTTATATACATAGTTGCATAGAAATAAAATTCTTGTAAATTTTTCAATATTTTTAGTTAAAAAATAATTTGTAAATAAAATATAATAAAATAATAATAAAAATTACAAATATGTTTAGTGTAACATAACTAAACATGTAAGTAAAAAACTAAAAAATACATTATAAATGAAAAAAAATACTTTAATATAACATAACTAAAGTTCACAAAACTAAGAAGCTCTTTTGTAGGTCTGACAACCCTAGAATCTAAGAACTTTGACCTACCTCTTCATTGCTTGACCACCCTGCAATCAGTGACACTATTACCATTTTCACCGCCAGTGACAATGTGTGAAGTTAAAGCTATTTGGAGCTTGGAGTCACCGCTTTATACACTTATTACATTTTCCCACTCTACTCCTTCGACCTTTGACTTTTTTTTGATCCACCTCGACCTTCAACTGTCAATTAATATACCTTGACTCAACTTTTTCCTCAAATAATATAATAAGCCAATAGATCTTGCAACCATGTCCATCACAAGAAATGTATGGTTGATTTTTTTTCATTTGTGTTCTTAGCATTGAAAAAATACAAAAAAAAATAGTCATAGGTTATGGATGTAAAATCCCAATGCCATTGAAAACTTATTAGCAAGGTTCACTACACATAATTAATAATTGAATGTAAATATCTCAACAATTCACCAATCTTGTATAGTTTTTTTCAAGTTCGTTGTAAAGATAAGACATATTTTTTCTTTGTTTTACACAAAATAATGTTAATGATTTTGTTGGGATAAAATTAAATTGTTGTTTATAATACCTTATTCATGAGTCCTCTTATTAAATTTACTTATTAAATTGCAGCATATATTATAAAATGGAACCCAGAGACAATGTAAATCACCCACTAGTAGATCAATGAGAGAAAAACCCTAACCCACCACGACCATCCAATCTAAACACCAAAATTGATGAGGGGTCGGCTTCATTAATAACACTATATATTAATTAAGGGGCACCAAAGAACCAAGCAGAGTGTCCTTGGCTACTTCCTTGGATGAAATTATGAGGTCCATTGTAAGTTTCCAAGGGGAATTCACTTCTATTTCTGAGTATAGGGCACAAATCTTTCAATACTACAACACTAGATTGGATAGAAACCAAGTCAAATGCTTGGGAATTTAAAAACAATAAGTGTTGTCTATTTTTAGGGATCCTCGAAATGGAAAAGAACTACCTATGAACAAAAAATGACTTTGTATTGATGGGTGTATCCATCCACGGATTAGTCAAAACTAGATGGATAGGTTGTATATGGTATTTGATAAAACTCACTGCAATAACAGGGAGGTGCCCTTATATTTTTTGAGAAAATTATGGGTTGAATTTCTTTTTTCTTTGCATGTCAACTAATTCGACATGGGTGATTTCCATGGGATGGGTTGAGGGTCCATGCAGGACCAAGAGCATGTCGGGTGCAATCCCATGTTAGGTCCTCATCCCCCAAAGAGAATGCCTAACCCCCCTACCCACCATCCTCCTATTGTAGAGAGATTGTAACAAGTACAACGATCTATCTCATCATTGACCCAAATCCTAGTGCAACATGGCATATTTTTTTCACTATCTCAGCAGGAGGTGTCTATCGATGACATTGATATAGGGTTTAGAGATTCACCCCACACAACAGTGTTTATTATGGGGAGGGAACATGGAAATAACAACCATCCATGTGAACCTCACAGATTCTTTAGTTATAGGTAGACCTTATATGGTCCTATGGAGGCGAGTGGAAAGCATATCTTTATGGAGGAGGTTATTATCTTAACCATCACTATGTTCTTCATCATTATATTTAATTTATTTTTTATTCTGCGTATTTATATCAATATTTTATTGTATGTTGTTTTGTAGTTGTTATGTTTATGTAGCAGACCCTCTACTCCCATGGATTCATCAATTCCTATCTCCACCATTGATGCAACAATATATGTATCATTCTAATTGGGCATACCCCATACACATGTATGTGTCACATTTGATAAATTCACCATAGACATTTCTTTATTTAATGGAATCCTCAAATTTTTAATGTTATTGTGTTTATACAGTATGTGGGACCAGGTGATGTCCAATAATTTCCATTTGGGATAGACAATTCACCTGCATCACAAGTATCATCTGTAGAGTTAAATATCGTTTAAATCTATAAAAAAATTATGTTTTTTTATTTTGAATTTTACTATTTTGGTACTAATAGTTCAATATTTTTTATATGTATGAAGGTTGCATAAATATTCTCTAGTTATAGTACTACTAGACTCCCTAGACACCTGAGATATGTTTCTAGGTTAGCTTACTCTAGGAAAAGGGAATTTTCATCACGTGTACAGCCTGTGGGGGTCCATTGCTTCTCATCCCAAACATCTGTGTTATTCCATACATCATCAGTGTATTCACCCATAGGACACCCATCCACACCACCTTTTCCATTGCATCCATCCACAGTGGATGCACTTGTATGCCACCCACCCCCACCACCATTTCCATTGGCCCCATCCACCAAGGATTCCATAGTACAGGTTTTCTCAGAGCAGGTTATAGAGTTGAACACTCCACTTGCTAGTGACTCTCCATCTAGGCTCGAGATATTCACAATGACATAATGTGTTGATGATAATTTTTTATGTATCATGAATTTGGTTTTACATATATTTGTTTAATTTTATTGATTTTATCCTTGTAACTAACAAAGGGTAACTTTGATGAGAGATTAGTGTCACGGAGGAGGGTAACATCCCCATGATTTTCAGTAGAATATGCAATGATTTTTCTTAAGTTAAATTACAAAGTATCATTTTGTATTGTTTTTAATTCATTGAGGAAAAAAACTTATAAAAATGTTTTTCTTTGTGCAGTCTCAGGAGTGACACAACATGCCTAGGACCAGAACCACTGAAGGTGATTCTTCAAGAAAGAGAAGAAATACTTATTTTTAGGATGCTCCTAAGGATGGAGAGGGTGGCAGTGGTCAATGATTGACCAATTACTACCATTTTGTATATAGGCCACCATATGGTTGTTTTCCATGTTATGACACTTGTTGTCATTTTGTTTATTGGGAAGAAGGTGCCATTTTGTAAAAAATGTACAATTTAGATGATGTTGAATATATATATATATATATATATATTCATGACATGTTTTTTATGAATCTCATTGTGTCTGCATTTAATATTGATGAATGTATGAATTTCAAAGTGTATGAATTTTATGTGTATGAATGTGTGATTTGTTTCTAAAGTGATTACGAATACTTGTGATATGAATTAATGAATATTTTATTGTGGAAAATATTGCTAAGTGATAAATCTATAAGTAATTATCGGTTCTCATTACCTCAATTTTACAAAAGGATGAAGTCCCATCCTAGTTAAGACTCTAGGCACCAATAATATCAATCATGTAGGATAACATAATCACAATAGAAATAAGAGAGTTGAAACCTCACATTAATCTATCCAAAATGAAGCACAATTCAGTATAATAATAATCACAACATGTTAGAAGGGTTTCTTAATACAAAATAAACACATAAAATATGAGTGCACAATAAATCCCCACATCAAATGAAAATCTACCTCAAATTCTCCATTAATCTTGTCGAAATTTTGTACAATGTAGCCCAAGAAATTTTTCAACATATAACACTATTTAAGTGTTTTATATGATGAAATGGTTTTTTCTGTAATTTTCACTTTTTGTAAATGTCATCTCAAACATCATCACCAACCTCATTGATTGGTTGAATATTAGGGATATAAATGGATAACTCTTAAAGGGTGCAAAATTTATAAATAAATCCATAACTTGGAGCTATGTAGAACTCCTAAGTAACAATAGCTAGCACATTTGATAGTGTTGATTGATATTAGTCAGTATTTGACGAGTGGAAAGAGAAAGACAATGTATTTGTATTTTAGTGAGCCAAGATTGATATGGGTAGTCCAAGAATTTCTTTTAGCATTGGTAAAGTTAAACTAATTTCCAATGCACTGGACACACTTGTGACTCAGGTGCACTTGTTGGATGCAGATGGTCAATGGACAAGGAACCAATTATTTATCTTTTAAAAATGATTTTTTTTTAAATGAAAAATAAAATCAAGTTCATGAGCCATATATATATATATATATATATATATATATATATATATATATATATATATATATATATAGTATTAGTTACTTGATTTAAATACCCCAAAACTAGTAAAGTTTAACAAAACATTTACTTAGTAGTATACACGAAATAAATTTTGAGGAAATGAACGTGACTTACCTAAATGGTGTTGAAAATCAAACTAAAGGAACAAAATACCACAAATATAGGTAGTGCATGAATCTCCAAAGTTCCACATTTCAATTTGTATGTTTAAATAAATCACATAACTATGATAATTATAACATATAAAAATAAAAATAATATCCTGCAACACAAAAATATATCGAAATCCATATATATCAAATGTCTATATCATTCTAACTAGAACCAACAATTATTAAACAATGAATCACTAAGATGAGTAAAAATAAAAGGTCTAACCTTCTAAGACCAAAATATAGGTTGTTACATTTACAAATCTCTAGAACACCACTATGATCTAAACTAGAGTAATTCCTCCTTGCATGTCTTGTCATGTAGCTTCCCATTTTAATCTATAAAACAATAAATATAACTTTCCATAACATTATGCAAGGAAAAATTCAAATCAAAATGCGGATTGCAATGAAACAAGAATAACAAAAAAATAAACCTTTTTCATCCAAAGAAATAAAAAACATTTTTTCTAGGGACATGTGACTTAACTTTATATCTGAAAGTTCCTTTATAGCCAATGAAGTGTTTGTTGGATTACTGAGAGGGGGGGTGAATCAGTAATAGAGCAATTTAACCATATAATCCAAGTGTTATATCAATGAAGCATTATTATCCAATAACTGCAGAGTAAATAAGCAATGAACAAATGAACAATCATA
>ML781053.1:1235916-1251323 GCA_009831015.1 Picea engelmannii
ACCACATCGATCCATCTTCATCAATGCATTCTCATCAAGGACAATACATATTATATTACATCAATCATCAATCAATCAATCCTTTGACATCAATCAATCACTTGACATCAATCAATGACATCAATCAATCAAACCATTGGCATAAATGACAACATGATCCAACAGTGTTTATGAGATTTTAATTCTAGGTGAAAAAGTTTTTATGCCTTTCCAAGCCATGTCGTGCCTTCCCTTGCCTTGATTTTCCATGACATGTTGTTCTCTTCCTTGCTAATTCATTCCATGCCTTGTCTTGCCATGACATGCCTTGCCTTTTCATGCCTTTCCATGCCATTCCATGCCATGCCTTGACTTTCCATTCCATGCCTTGTATTTCCATGCCTTGCCTTTCCTTGTCATACCATGCCATGTCATCCTTTCCTTTCCATTTCATGTCTTTCCTTGCCATTGCATGCCTTGACTTACCATGCCATCCCTTTCCATGTATTTCCATGCCTTTCCTTTCCATGACATGCCATTGCATGCCTTTCCTTGGCATTCCATGTGTTTCCATGGCATGCCTTTCCAAGCCATGTCATGCCATGGCTTTCATTTCAATGACATGTCATTGCTTGACTTTCCTTTTCATGCCATGACATCTCATGCATTGCCATGATATGCCATGTCATACCTTGCATTTCCATGCGATACCATGGCATGCCATGATTTTCCAAGACATTCCATGCCATGCCTTTCCTTTCCATGACATTCTATTTCATGTCTTTCCTTTCTAGGCCATTGTCATGCCATTTCCATTCCTTTCCAAATCAATGGGAAGTCCCAAACACCGCAAATCAATAAATAAACTATAATTGTTATAAAAATTGTGATTAATATATTTAACTTCAAAAATATGACAAGTTACAACAGGAAAAATATAACAACCCTTAAAACAAGTAATCATGCAATGAATGGGGGCTGAAAATGCAATCCTAAACTAGGGTTTAGATAACAAATGTTTGTTGAAATGGAAGATGGCACATAACAATCCTAGAATATTCAATACAACAAGCCTTAAAGGGATGAAAATTATGACAAAAAACTAATAAAAGGTTTCAAGGTGTATTCTAAGGGTGAAAGATGACAATTAAACCCTAGACGTCAAGCTAACAAGGCTAGAAATTGAGGTTAAGTCCTAATATAACCACATAATAATTGAGTGTTTCAATACATTGGTTTGTTCAAGAAGTGTTTATCATCCACTTCCTTTCCATCTAATGAAGTTTTTATGACATTTTAAGTCTAGGTGAAAACGTTTGCATGTCTTGCCAAGCCATGCCATACATTGTCTTTCCTTGATTGTCATGCCATGTTGTTCCTTGCCTTACCAATCCATGTCATGCCTTTCCATTGCATCCCTTGACATGCTCTTCATTAGATTTCCATGCCTTTCCATGCAATGGCATGCCATGTCTTTCCTTTCCATGCCATGTTTCTTGCCATGACTTGCCTTTCATGGTCATGCCATTACGTGCCATTCATTTCCTTGTCATCACATTCCTTTCCTTGCCATGCCATGCCATGTCATGCCTTGATTTTCCATGACATTTTGTTCCATTACATCCCATTCCTTTCCTTTCCCTACCATGAAATGTCATTGGATTCCTTTCCATGTCATGCCATGTCATGGCATGCCTCACCTTTCCATGACTAGGCATGTCATGACATGGACATGACTTGTCTTTCCATGTCATGAAATTCCTTTCCTTTCAACGCCGTGGCATGGCATGCCTTGTACTTCCTTTCATTTCCTTGACATGACATGTCATTCCATGTCATGCCATGCCTTTCCAAGCTATGTCATGGAATTCCTTTCCTTGCCATGAAATTCCATTGCATGCCTTACCTTTCCATGCCATGCCTTTCTTTTCCTTTCCATGTCATTCCTTGACAATCCATGGCATGGAATTTCTTTCCTTTCCATGACATGGAATTACATGCCTTGATTTTCCATGCCATGCCTTGTCATGCATTCCCATGCCATGCCATGCCATTCCATCCCTTGTGTTTCCTTTCCATGCCATACATTTACAAGCCATCCCATGGCATTCCATTGCATGCCTTTCCTTTCCATTCCATACCATACCGTTCCTTGCCATTCCTTGTCATTCCATGCCATTGCATTCATTTCCTTACCATGACATGATATCACACGCCTTTCCTTTCCATTTCATTTCCATGTCATTTCCATGCTTTTCCATTCCACACCATACCATTTCCATGCCTTTCCAAGCCATTCCATTTCCATGCCTCTCCAAGACATGCCTTTCCATTCCATTTTCATGCCACTGTTATGCTATTCCAAGCCAATAAATGATATTATCTAAGTTCAAATAATTCAATGGGAAGTCCCAAACACCACAAATCAATAAGAAAACTATAGCCATTATAAAACCTGTAATTAAGATGTTTAACTTCACCAATATGACAAGTTACAATAGGAAAAACATAACATCCCTCTTAAAACAAGTCATCATGTCATGAAATGGGTGATCTAGGTGGATATTGGTGGCTACCCACCTGTTCCAAATTACAACTGGTTCATCTTGAAGGTTTTCAGTTCAATACATTTATCTTTAATGGGGAAATTTATTTGTAATTGTGGGTTTTGCACTTATGAGGCTATCCTAAATCCCTATACAACATATAGGTGGATATTGGTGGCTGCCCACCTATTCCAATTGGATTATTTTGGAAGTTTTCATGTTAGTACATCCTTATGTACTTCTAGGGCCATTTTGGGGCCCTAAAAAATATTTTATTGTCTTTCCAAAGTCAAACTTCATACAAAGTCAAAATTTGTTGGAGTAATACATAGTTCTCGAAAATACCTTTCCAACGGGCTATCACATGCTTAAAGAGAAGATTGTATGCAAACATTACGACCCTAGGAAATTAATGTACTACCTTACCCCGACAGGACCCACATGAATTTTTCCACTTCATCTCCTAGGGTTATGTTTTTGGATGTCTAGGGTTTTGGCATTCCTGTTTACCATAAAAAGGCCTTCAAGGCCTCATTGTAATCATCTTCTTGTGAATGAGCGCAACCTTCACATATCTTCTCAAAGATAAATCTACCACCATTATGGTGAGTCTTCCACTCTATATTTTTAAAGTCTCTATAAATTTCCCTCATTAATAGAAATCATGTATTGTTGTATCTCTCTGTTTCTGGAAACTTTTATTAGTATTTCATCGTAATATCTTTGTTTTTATTTTGTTCTGAAAATAATATGGATTAGTGGTATCATAGAAAGCTTCTCTTGATCGCTTTTTAGTGCATGTCCATGATGAGGTCTGAGTGTATAAAGTTGGGTCTCGAGCTTGTCTCTCTTGAGGAAAATTGATCCCACGTGCCCAAGAAACCATAAATGGTGGAAGAAAATAAAAATGACGAAGCAGAAGATTCTATTAACCTATTGCTTGAGAAAGCTCTCGTGTCACAGAGGGATGAAATGATGGAGAATTTTGCACAATTCCTTCAACGCCTCCAGATAGAAACATGCACATATTCATCAAGAAACGACTTTGGAGGAATATCTCCCTTCAAGGCACAAGTTAATTTTTATATTCTCGTACTTGAAGATCAGATAGATGCGGGTGCCTTAGAAAAATGGTTAAATCTGCTAGAAGGTTATTTCTCTGTTCACAATTTTTTTGACGGGGAAAATATCACCTTCTCACTCCTCAAGGGTCTCCACCATGTCAAACATTGGTGGAAACTTACTCAGAGAAAAATTCCACAGAGGAATCTGGAATATATGGTGTTGAGACCACTTGGGATTGTTTTATGGATGTGGTCAAGGAACAATACTAACTTGTTGATAACTATGAAGACCAGTACATGAGATGGACCACACTACAACAAGAGAAGATCCAAATAGTTTCGGAGTTCAAAAATACTTTCCATACCTTGGGCACCAAGATGGGTATCAAAGACTCTAAGTGACATCTGGTTCTGAAATACTGTGGGGATTTGCATAGGTACATCTAAACCAAAATGGATTTCCTAAACATCTCATCATTGGGAGATGCCTATCGATATGATGTCAAAATCGAGAAGAAATTTAGGCACCAAAACAAATGGGAGTTTGTTTCTACAAATATGCAACAACCAAAGTATCATAAACATGACCCTAACCAATAATCTCCATAAAACCAGTCCAAGACACATGACAAGAAGGATAAGGGAAAGATGAAGAATGACACTAGGAAGTGGTGTGACTTCCACAAAATCCCCTGACACAACACTGATGAATTTCGTTGGAAACAGTCATTGGTGGGCGAGTTCAAAGACAAGGAGTCGAACCCTGATTCAAAATATGATCTAGAAAATATTTAAAATAGACAGATCATTGATGCAAACCCCACTTCTAATGTCGCAACCACAAAAATTCAACCATAAGAGCCAGTAGATCCTAAAGAGGGGGAGCAGTTATTCCATTCACAGATGTGGGTAAAGGGTACCTCGTTGAATTTCATTATTGATAACGACAATCAGAAGAACCTCATCTCAACTGAGGTCATCAAACAATTGTGGATGTTGACAACACCACACTCACAACCATACAACATCAAGTGGTTTCACCAGGGATGATATCTCTGTGTCATCCAATAATGCTTCATGTCCTATGGCATCCATCCCTTAAAGGATGAGGTAGTGTGTGATGTTTCTCCTCTTGATGTCTGTAATGTTGTTTTGGGCCAACCATATATGTGGAAACACCATGGTTTTTATGAATCTTGACCCCATAGTGTCATTATTACTCTGGGGGGTTAGCTCTACTGGATATCATAGGTAGTTTCAAAATAGTGTCTCAAGGTAATCTCTCATACTACAAAATTCATCCTCTTCACATTATATTCAAAGGATGCACAGAAGGCCACTACAATTATTACAACCTCAACACCTTCTATCTAGCAGAAGTAGATTTCCAAAGAGAAATAAGATATCTTTTCTTCACCTACAATGGTGCCTACACAATGCCCCATTAATCCTAGAGACAAGAAGTTGGTGGAACAGATTCAACCTAGCCAGAAATAGGTTCATGACAACCTTCCACAAACCAAGCAACACAACTTCTCCAAGAAGGAACCCAAATCACCAAGATTCAGATTCTAAAACCTCTTTCCCCTCTTCCCCAGTAACTAAACACAATGGAAACCATTTCTTCCTAGGGGGGGGAATATTGATCCAGGTGGATATTAGTGGCCACCCACCTATTCCAATTTCCAATTCAATCATCTTAACAGTTTTCAATTCAACACATTTCTCTATAATGGGGACATTTATTTCTAATTGTGGGTTCTGCACTTTCGAGGATGTCCTAAATCCCTAGACAACATACAGGTGGATATTGGTGGCCACCCACCCACCTATTCCAACTAGAATATTTTGAAAGTTTTCATGTCAATACATCCTTTTGTACTTTCAAGGTCATTTTGGGGCCCTAAAAAGTGTTTTCTTGGCTTTACATAGTCAAAATATAGATAGAGTCAGAGTTTGATGACATAATGCATATTTCTCTAAAATACCTTTCCAACGAGCTATCACATGCCTAAAACAGAGATCGTATGCAAAAAGTACGACCGCGAGAAGTTAATGTACTAACTTACCCCAACGGGGCCCACATGACTTTTGGCGTTTCATCTCCTATGGTTAGGTTTTTGGATGTCTATGGTTTTGGAATTCCATTTTATCATAAAAATTCCTTCAAAGCCTCATTTTAATCATCTTCTTGTGATTGACCGTAGCCGTCACATATCTTCTTAGAGATAAAGTTACCACCATTCTAGAGAGTCTTACACTCTATAATTTTACAGTCTTTGTACATTCCTCTCATTAATAGAAATCATGTATTGTTGTATCTCTCTATTTTTGGAAATTTTTATGAGTATTTCATTGTAATATCTTTCCTTTTTTTTTCGTTCCGAAAATAATCTGGATCAAGGGGGTTGAAAATGAAACCCTAAACTAGGGTTGAGATAACAAATTCTTGTTGAAATGGAAGATGAAAAATAACATCCCTAGAATATTCAAGACATCGAGCCCTAAATGGATGAAAATTCTAGCATAAATGTGTCAAGGTGTATTCTAAGGGTGAAACGTGATAATTAAACCCTAGACGTCAAGCTAACAAGGTCAAAAATTGAGGGTAAGTCTTAATCTAACCACAAAATTGAGGGTTTCAAGACAACGTTAATTCAATAAGGATACAATATAACATGCAATAACACCACTTTGATAAAACATTTAATTAATGCATTCAATAAATAACCATTAACAACTTAGAAAGATCCCTTACTACGTAAATCAATGATCATCCATGAATTCCTAACCATAAAATCATCCACATAACATGAAAAATAGATCCAAGGAATATTCATAGTTGTGAAACACAGATTATCATAATAAATAAGATTTACATAGAAAGGAATGTTACTAGGTTTGTGTTCCATCCCTATGGTGTAGTCTCATTATACCATTGACCCATAATTTCTTTGGATTGCCTTTCCTTGCCATGCCATGCCATACATTTCCTTTCCTTGCCATGCATTTACATGCCATTACTTTACTTTCCATGACATTCCTTGCCTTGCCTTTCCATTCCATTCCATGCCATATAATGCCTTGCTATCCCATACCATTCTATGTCTTTTCTTTCCATTCCATGCATTTCCATGTCTTTGCTTTCCATGCCATGCCATGCATTATCTTTCCTTTCCATTCCATGTCTTGCCTTTCCTTTACAAGCCATGCCTTTCCTTTTCAAGTTATGCCTTGACTTTCCATTCCATGTCTTTCCTTTCCAAGTCATTCCTTGCCTTTCCATTCCATTCCACAGCATGCCTTCCATTTCCTTGTATTTCCATGCCATGCCTTGTCTTTCCTTTCCATTCTGTGTCATGCCATGTAATTACTTTCCATGTAATGCCTTTCCTTTACTTGCATTTTGTTTCCATTCCTTGGCTTTCTTTGGCTTTCCATGCCATGCCTTGCCTCACCATGCCATTCCTTTCCATGAATTTCTTCAAATACATCTTGAAATTCTTGCAATATAGGTAAATTTACTATATCCTTTTTACTTTATTCTTTTTCATTATATATTACATCAAAAAAAAAAAATTGCAACACTTGCGAACACATCTTTTAATCTACAAGGCTAATATCTTCCTAATACTAATGGTTCTTGTTATTCCTTTAATATCAATAATTTTACCGTTCTCATCTACATATAAGTAAATGTTTTGTCGTAGCAATTTATAATTACCTTGTATTTTTCTAACCACTCCACACGGATTAATATATCATATGATCCCAATTAAAAAAAAATCAAATATGCATGAGTTTTAATCCATTCATACAAATTTCACAGCCTTTAACAAGGTTTCTAATTTTCGTTTTTGTTCATGTAGCAAGTTGTACTAGCCATGAATTATCAAATTTTTCTTTTTGTAGTTTACAAATCTCTACTCTCTTAGGTGAAACGTAACTTAGACTACCACCTGGATCAATCAAAATGGAAATCAGTTGGCCATTCTACATACATTCTACTTCCACCATGGAAGCTTGATGATATGCTTGTATGTTCTCCAAGGCTACGTTAATCAGTTGGGTACTCCTTGTTATTTCATCAATTTTAGTAGATTCTTGGACTGTATGCATATTGTTGTTGTTTTTTCATTCTGTGAGGACAATATTTGAAATAATGTGGTTCACCACACTCCCAATACTTTACTGGTTCTTTTTGGGCAGTTTATTTGTTATAAAAAGATGTTGGTTTTGCATTTATATTATCAGATGGGTTATAAGGCTTATTATTTCTTTGGTTATTTCTTTGAAACCCTTTTTCAATGTTCTTATTGAAAAATGTTTATTCATTTCTTCATGGATCAAACCTTTCAACTGTCTTTCCCTTCTAGTTTTTAGTATTTTCATTTCTCGTTTTATATTGTTCAAAACATAGTTTAGCATTATGCATAGTTTCTTCTAAAGTATTAGGATTGTCAAATTCAATCCTATCATTATATAAGGAAGCTAGGCAACTCAAGAAGCATTGTATCTTTGGATTTTCATCCACAATATATGGTACATAGTGCAATAAGCTTATAAATTTGCTGCAAAAGTATTTCATGGTTAAATTCCCCTTTTTTAGTTCATAAAATTCTTTAGCCTTACATTCGTAATATTGTTATGATAGATATTGTTTCTTAAAATATCTCTTAAAAATTTTCCAAGTGATTTTACATTCCTTAATATTCTTTACCCTTTTTATATCTTGCAACCAAATATCTGCCTTCTCAGTCAGATTATAGATAGCTATTCTTTCTTTAAGTTCACTTGAATAATTATATATCTGAAAATATTTTTGCATCCCACAAATCCAATCTTCTGCCTCTTCTCCAGTCTCAATATCACCATTAAATATTGGAGGATTAATCTTTTTCAATTCTCCCATAATTTCCTCACGATGCTTATGTTTATTTTTAGTTCTTTGTTCGAGTTTGGAATTGTCCTCACTTGAATTTTCAGTTTTGTTAAAAATTGATTCAATTGTTGACTCAATATATTTAAATTTCCTAGACTTCTTCTTGTGTATATTAGTTTTAGAATTATTGGAAAAACGACCTTTATTCTTGTCAGAGTTCTGATTACACAATTTTTCTAACAATATTCCATTAAGTTCTTCTTGTGTCTTTATAATTCGTTCATTATCTACCTTAAAAATTTTCAATTCTTCCCTTAGACCCTGTATAGTCTAAATTAATTTGGATTGTCTATTCTCCTTGATTTCATTCAAATTTACCCATATATTTCCCTCACCAATATTTCCTTGTTCATGATTTTTAGGTTCATTTTGATGTGACCCTTCTTCATGTAGAATAGTTACTTTTGTCATCTTTCCTACAATCAAAATATTCTTCTTAAAGTTAATAATAAAATATAACAATAGTAAATTATTATTCTTAGTCCAGCTCGTAAGGCCAAGTGAAGTTCCTAAAGATCTGATACCATTATGTCACATACCTAAATTTTTTTTTTTACACCACAATATTTTATCTTCAACTAAATAAGGAACATTACTCAATTATCTAAATATCATTAATAAGACATATCTTACCTTTTAATTTCTTACCTTTAATAGTTTCAAGTGGAACTATACTTGCATGACCTACATTATAGTCTTCATTACACAATTTGAATCTATGTTATAGTTCTTTTGGTAGGATTATAATTCTAGATTACAATTCCCATGTATGAATTTTGTATTAAAATCATCCTGGATCACCCTACGGGAGACCCTTGTAGTGACATTCCTTTAATTTAATGATCTAGGTGGATATCAGTGCCCATCAACCTATTCCAACTGGCTCAAAACAATCTTCTGGAAATTTACTATTTTTAGTTGTTTTTCGGTTCCTAAACTTCTGGGGCCATTTTGAGGGCCTAAATGAAGTTTTTTTCGTGATAAGACACCTTAATGATAATTGAAGGCTTTTATTGATCCCCCAAAATGAATCTCTTTTTCGATACATTTCCAACGAGCTATCATTTTTCCCCAACAGAGATTGTATGCCAAAGTTACGCCCGAGGGAAGTTTATACACCAAACTACCCAAAACGGGGTCCACAAAATTGTTGGTTTTTCATCTTCCAGGGTTAGGGTTTTGGATTTTATTTATGTTAAAAAGGAATTTGGAGCCTCATTGTAATAATTATCTTCTTGAAAATTTGAGTATCCATCACATCTCTTCTGAGAGATAAGTGTTCACCATTCTAGCGAGTCTTTCGCTCTGTATTTCTATGGTTTTGTACATTTCGCTCATTAATAAAAATTGTGTATTATTGTATCTCTTTGTTTAGGATTATATCTCTGATAAATATCTATTATATTATTGGATATATGATATATCTCTTTACATTTATTTACTATATCTCCTCTCTCATTTTGTGCTGAAAATAATCTGAATTAGTGGTATCAAAGCAGGTTGCTCTTGATCATTTTTCAATGCATGGCCCCGACGAGGTATGAGTATAGAATGTTGGGTCTTGAGCTTGTCTCTCTAGAGGAAAATCACTCTCGCATTCCCAAGAAACCCTCCATAGTGGAAGAAAAGAAAAATATCGGAGCAGAAGATTCTATCAATATGTTGCTTGAAAAAGAACTCACATGACAGAGGGAGAAAATGATGGACATTTTTTCCCACATCCTTCAACACTTGTTTATAACAACAAGAACGTCTTCATTAACTGACAATTTTGGAGGAACCTCTCCTTTCAAGGTGCAGGTTAATTTTTATATTTCCGTATTTGAGGGTCAGATAGATGCAGATGCCCTAGAAAAATGGTTAAATTGGATAGAAGGTTACTTCTCTAATCATAATTTTTCTAATAGGGAAAAGATCACCTTTGCACTCCTTAAGGCACGTCCCCATGTCAAACATTGGTGGGAAACTTACTGGGAGAAAATTTCCACAGAGGATTCCGGAATATATGTGGTCGAGCCCACTTGGGGTTTTTTTGTGGATGCGATCAAGGAACAATATTACCCTTCCGATAACTTTGACAACCAGTACATGAGATGGACCATGCTACGTCAATAGAGGGTCCAAGCAATGTCAGATTTCACCAATACCTTTCATACCTTATGCACCAAGATGAGTATCATATTCTGAGCAACATTTGGTTCTGAAATACCATGGGGCTTTGCACAGGTACATCCAAATTGAAATGTAGTTTATGTACATCTCATCGTTAGGAGCTTGTTATCGATATGCTGTCAAAATCGAGTAAAACTTTAGGCACTGGAACAAACGTGAGTTTGGGTCTGCAAATATGCAAAAACCAAAGTATGATAAATATGTCCCTAACAAACAGCCTCCCGAAAACCATTCTAAGCCACAAGAAAAGAAGGGTCATGGAAAAACGAAGAAGGAAACTAGAAATTTGTGTGATTTCCACAAAAGACCCTAGCACAACACCAATGAATATTGCTTGAAATGGTCATTGGTGGTTGAGATCAAAGAAAAATATATGAACGCAGATTTAGAATTTGATTCAAAAAATAATGGGAGAAGACAAATCATCGACGCAGACCCCACTACTACTGTCACGACTATAACAATTCAACTAGAAGAACTAGTAAATACTGAAGAGGGGGAGGGCCTCTTCCATTCATAGATGTGTGTGAAGGGTACCCCGTTTCATTTCATTGTTGATAGAGGAAGCCAGAAAAACCTCATCTCATCAGAGGTTGTCAAACAGTTTGGATTATTGGCAACACCACACCCGCATCCATACAACATTGGGTGGCTTTTCCAGGGATGAAATATCCATGTCATATAGTAGTGTTGATTGTCATACATAATCCAACCCTTCAAGGATGAGGTATTATGTAATTTTTTGTCGTTGGATGTCTCTGACATTTTTTTTTTCCAACCATATATGTGGAAGTGTCATGTTATTTATATGTCTCGACCCCGTAGTGTCATTATTACTCTGGGGGGTCATGTCTACATGATACTATAGGTAGTTCCAACTATTGTTCCACCTAAATAGTGTTTCAAGGTATTATCTCATACTAAAAAATTCATCTTCTTCAGAATATGTTCAAAAGGTGAACAGAAGGACATTGCAACCACTGCAGCCTTAGTCCAAACACCTTTTATCCAATCGAAGCAGGCTAAAAAGATTGAAGAAAAGAGAAAATAGTACTTCTACATAGTCATCTCATGTATCCATACTGGTTACAAAGGTCCAACCCTTCCAACATCAGGTTCTCAACAACCTTCCACAAGCCAAGCAACACAACTTCTCCAACAAGGCAAGTAACTCACCAAGGTTCAGATTCAGCAAATGCTTCCCCCTCTCCCCCAAGAATTCAACGTAGTGGATAAAATTTATTCTTAATTAGGGAGGACTGATGCATGTAGATATTGGTGGCTACCCATCTATTCCAAATGGCTCAAAACAATCTTCTGGAAATTTACTATTTTTAGCAGTTTTTTAGTTCCTAAACTTTCGGGGCCATTTTGAGGTCCTAAACAAATTTTTTTCGCAATATAGAACCTCATTGATAGTTAAAGACTCTAATTGATCCCCCAAAATGAATCTCATCATTGATACCTTTCCAACGAGATATAGTGCACCCCAAATGGAGATCGTATGCCAAAGTTACACCCCCAAAAAGTTGATACACCAAACTACCCAAAACAGGGTCCACAAAACTGTTGGCTTTTCATCTTCCGGGGTAAGGGTTTTATATTTTATTTACATTAAAAAGGAATTTGGAGCCTCATTGTAGAAATAATATTCTTGTGAATGTGAGTATCTGTCACATCTCTTCTCAAAGATAAGATACAACCATTCCAACGAGTCTTTTGCTCTGTATTTTTACAATTTTGTACATTTCACTCATTAATAGAAATTTTGTATTATTGTATATATGTTTTTATGGTTATATCTCTGATAAATATATGTTATTTTATTCTATGTTTGATATATATATGTACATTCCTTTATTATATATTCTCTCTCATTTCATGTTGAAAATAATCCAGATCATTTAACCTATGTTGGCAGATTATTTCAATTGATTACTATCGTTGCAAGTAATGGTGGCTTGTTTCGACCATCTAAACATGGAAATAAGTGTAAGGATTAAATCGATAATCATATTTTCATTATTATTTTTGGTCAAATTTAATTACGCTTGACGTTTAATATAGGAGAATTGATCACGTTTTGAAGATTAATACATGAGTGGTTGGCAGTTGTTAATTTCAGGTTGGAAATACCTTGTATTCATAAATAAACATCTATCCTTAAAATTCCATGGGAGTCCTTCCATTTTCCAAGTGTGATTTTTTGGAACGAGAGCTAGGAGGGTTAGTCCCAACCACCCCACACAATTTTTGATCTTTCACTTCATTGTTTAGTAATCTTCGAGAGGAAGACTATTAAGAGTTCTTGTTGGTTCGATCTAGATGGAACTAGGGTTTCATTTCTATGTCTTCATCTACCAGATGCATGGGGATTTTATGTCACATATTGACTCTGCGTAGATTCTACCTTTGATGTATTATTTCCTTTTCTTTGATTTTATTTGTCATTTGGAGTCTAGGCATAATCTTGTTTAGAGTTTATGTCCATATTCTATTTAATAGTTCCATGTGTAATCTGTCGAGGGTGGTGTCTTGTCAAAAGTCCTATTGTCCTATGCATATTTCCTTTAACATGTATAAAATGCATTCATTATTGTTATCATAACCTTGTCCTGAGTTTTGGTTTGGAAAACACCACTGAGTATTTTGGTAATGGTTGTGCATGCCTTGTTCTTATTTTTTTCATTGTATTATTCCTCTGTTAATATGTATTCACTTTGGATGCTTGACTAATGATGGGCCCTTGCTATTTATGAGGGTATCCATCAGGAATAAAAATGTGGATTATGGCTAGTCATTTCGTTCCATTGCGGGATTTCATTGTAGGGTCGAGCTACTCCTTGTAAATTTATACCCTTTATATGTCATTAGTTAGTAAATATTTTGGTTTCCTATTGTAATATTTGATTTTTTAATGTAGGCATATTCAACCATATTAATAGGGTTTTTATCCCAAGTCAACCATTTCAATATACTTGTAAGTATTCTTCACTTTTACTTTTTTCCCTTTTTGAATGTGATAATGATCTTACCGATATACCACTCTAATTTTGTGTTTGGAAAACTTGTGGATAGGTGTCGGCAATGTCTCCTCATCCAGGGAATTCAACCACTGAAAGGTAATTTGGTTTCCATATTTTATAGATGAGGAATGAATACCATTGTCTATGCTCTAAATCAGTTTGGGTGGTTACATATCATAGGTTTGTCGAACCCATTTTGGTCTATTTGTAAACATCAAGAATGTAATTTTCTTTGTATTCCAGAAGTTTTCATGTGTATGAGGGTTATGTATTTTTTTTTTAAGCTTAATTTATGATAGATCTATTTCTCATGTATATAGAAGGGGTTTTCACTCCCGTAACTCACAGAGGTGGTTCAACATAGTTATAGTTCTATTAACTTAGTTCATAATTGAATTTCCCTGTTTCTTTTCCATTTATATTGTGAGTGGTTCCAACCGCTACTTGCCATGCTCATATTATTAGTATTATTTTGTTCTCTTTTCATTTAAAGAGGGTTACATAACTACTCGAATGTTTCTATTGTTAAGCTTATTGTTATGTTGTTTAATGAACAATACTCTTGACCCTGTGTTTATTTTCAAGTTTTCAATCATGACAACGGCATTATCCCTTAGCATTTTAGCGTGATGGTTGTATATGTAGATTCCTCTCTTATATATCCTAGAGTTTCTTCACGGAAATAGTATTATTGTCTTTGCATCTAGCATTTTGATTGTATATATAACTTCCTCTATGTTCTATGATTCTTTGTAAACTTTCTTCATTGGTTATAGATATAATTGTTTTCGTCTGATATTTATCATGAAAATTGTATAATGGAATGATACAATGAAAAAAATAATATTTTATCTATAAACTTCCAATTGAACGATAATTAAAATACAAACAAAATATCCATTAGTTACATCTCTATGCTAAATTAATAAAAATAGATTATCCATAGAATACTAAAGGAACAATATTTTAATCCAAAACATAATGGAAGAAAACTATGTAACACAATGAGCCCAAAGGGGTTGGATCCAATGGTGGAAAGCGAGGAGTTTTTCACTGTTGGGCAAGGTTCAATTCTCGTGAGGGCTTTACCTGGAGCCATGGGGACACCTTGAGGTAGTGGTCGAACGTGTGGTTGCACCCAGAGATACCATATTAAATGGTATCGTGACCCGTGCACACATAAGTGGATCAAAGCCCACCCCCATGTCCTTCAAATTTTGAGTAGTTGGGTTAAAGGGTTAAACTTAAATATAACTTTTAGAGATGATAAGAATGGCTCTGCGCGAGAGGATCTCAACGCGGCTAGGGTTCAAACCCTAGCCGTCGCTCTGGTTATCGTTTGCAGGGGCGAGGAATCCGCGGGGAGCAGTCGACCAGGGCTCCTTCAGTCTGCAGGGCCGAGGCAATGCGAAGGGAGCAGACCAAGAGCACAGATACGAGATTTCCTGAGTGGCCCGAGTGCGCCAGCAACCCTGCACGCGTTTTCGCGGTGACTTGGTGCCAAGAAGAGTGGCCATGGCCGCAGATGCGAATGCCAAGAAGGGTAATGACCGGTTGGAAGCTTTCAAGGAGCTAGTTCGCTCGGCAAGACCCAAATCCGAGCCTCCGTCCTCGTCTAAGTTTGTTAAAAAGATGGAGGAGATCCCTTTGCTGGAGCTACCTCCAGAGGAGCCTTGCA
>ML781053.1:1252324-1264084 GCA_009831015.1 Picea engelmannii
AGTGGGTTGTTTCTCCGAACAATAGATTATATCTTCCACATATGTCCTGATCCAAAACCAACCAAGTGACTTGCTACAGTGCATAGGGTTCTAAGCTTTATGTGAAGATTTTTGTGTCATGTCAATATTTCTCAGATTTCACATCTGATTTAGAATGGCGTCCCATTCTCTTGTTTTCTTTTCTTTATAATATTTTCCTAGGTATTTGATACTTGTACGATCCTCCTACTCATTGACCACATGTAAAATTGAGTTTTTCTCATTGACCACATGTCAATCTGATTTTTACACGTGATCCTAAAAACCTGAGATCTTGTCTCACTTTTGTTGAGTTAACTCAACCAGTATTCACCACTTGTCCCCTTTCTGCTATATCTTGGTATTTCTCTTTGGATCAATGGATTTTATCTCCTAATAGTCCCACTTCATGTGTGATTCCTTTATTTTATTAATAAAATAATAAAATAAAACAATAAGTTTTGAGTTAGATCGCTAGGATCAATAATGTGTTGATAACAAAAGAATAAAAATAATAATAGTAAGTTTTAAATTCAAAATTTCATGATATAACAGCCCATGTTGGATTTACCTTTGCATTTGGTGCTTTCTCCTTTGCCTCTTTATCTCACCCAACAATCGATATCATATGGGGCTTTCAACCTCACAAACTATGCACCTTCCATGGTGCCCTTAATATCTTTGACTTGAACAACATGATTTTTCATGGCGCCTTCAATATTTTGATATTGTTGATGATAAAATTATTGGTATGGACCTTAATATATGTAATGGGATTTGGAAGTATGTATATTTATATTTTGTTAAGTTGTTGATTTTATAATATAAGAGAAAGGTAATTTTTTATTTAAAATTTTCTCATTTTTAATGTTGTATTTAACTTACCCAGATGTGGGTGTCTCCATGATCCACCTGGAGATCACCATGAACCTCTCCAACATGTGATTCAATGGACATGGGGGATACACCTCTCCCTTCCCTCATGCACATTAATCCCCTGCTTACCTTGAGGCGTTGGGATTTAACTTCTCCTCTCACTCCAGCTTGGCTCTTGCAGAGACAAAGTACGATGTCTCAGATCGCACACATGCATAGGATATGGGAATTGAATTCCCAAGGCATATTCCATTCTCATAATGAAAAATGTCATTTTGACCCTCATCAAATCAAACTGAGGTTCGCAAATCTTCTCCTCAAAGTTCGTTGTGCCAAAGGAGACCCCCCCCAATTGGCTCCTGCTCGCCACCATAGTCAGTGGTGAACCTGCTATCCATAGGGGGTTGTGGCTCACCCTCCTTCTCGTGTACAAAAGGCTTCAACTCTTTCCAATGCCTCTAAGGCGCACTACCCCCAGCTTCGGAAGAGGTGGTTGTGGAGGTCATTCATCCACAAAAAATCCTCTGCCCATTATGGTTAACCAGGAGGGTTATGACTGTACAATTCCAAATTCTCGTTGGTAGCTCTTAGATGACTCAGAGGAGCAATTAACTATCTCTCTCAGAGCCACTCAGCACACCCCCAGGCATCACAACATCTATTGGGTCATGAAAAAACTCCTTGCACACTCCCTCCTTAGTCTCTCGAGTGTGTCCATCCTGAGCCCTTCCAACTCTCCTCACTTCCCCAGAGCCCTCTCTCCTCCTCTAGAGGTCCACCCCAACAACTCAACTCCACTAGAGAACAAAGGTAAGATTTTGGTAGTGGATCAACCCAGAAAGTAGAGTTCACAAACAACTCCCTCCATAAAAAGCACAGGTATAACAATCAAATAAGTGAGCTCAAAAAACACCATCTCTTCCAGTGATAATTATTTTGGTGGTTTCCCATTGTGGAATCAAACCCTCAGAAGGGCCCTCCAAGTGTTCCTGGAAATCTTGTTTAATTCCCAAGATATTGTTTATTTTCCAGTTTTACAGTCTAGTTTAGTCTTTGTTTTCCTAACAATAATTATATTGTCAAATACTTTAATTACTTTTTATAAGCCAGGTTTCCCTTCAAGGGGCAGACATGTTTTTCAATCTTTATAGACTGGTTTCCCAGCTTGGGAAGGACTCAATTTCTAGGTCTCTTCTATCAACTTCCCAGGATGAACATCCCACAATTCATCTGTGATTTTTTCCTTGTATTAATAATATATTTTTAACAGAATTGTTTCATAATTTGCAAAAACAAAATGGTGTATTTAACTTAGTTCTTCTTAAATTTTAGATTTCCTTTACTAAAATGTTTTCTATTTTTTAAATTTATTTATTTAATATCCACAATTATTAATCCTCTTCTATCTAGAAAATTTTCATTTATTAAATTATTTTAATTAAAATTGCATGTCACTTCAATATTCTTAACATTTTTTAATAACTTAACATTTTTCATTTATTAAATTACTCCTATTGATATGATTCCCTGAAGGGAATTTAATTCCTACCTTAAAATTCTTTACGAGTTCCCTAATGCCATGGACACCATTCCTATTATCCCTACAAAGGATGCATTTTTTTCTTTAGATGACATAGAGTTCATGGTTAATTGTCCTGCAAATGGGAAAGCTAAGGACATTGAGGGCTACCGAGTTGAATATTTTAGAATTGGAGCACCTATCCTTATCCCTCACATACACAAGATATTCAATTTAGGAGTCAAGAAGGGATTCCCTAAACCCTGGACAAAAAGCCTCATTGTTCCTATTTTTAAAAATGGGGATAGAAACATTCCCTCTAATTATAATACCATTATGATTAGCCTAATTTTAGCCAAGATTTATGGAATTATTTTGGAAAAGAAGATTATCCTTTGGTTATAAATTCACAGTAAAAGAGATAAAGTCCAAGTAGGGTTTAAGATATATCATTCAATTGTGTACCATATTTTACCTTTAGGATCATTGCAGAGGAGTTCCACAATACTAAAACCAATCTTTTATGTTGTTTCATTGACTTTAGAAAGTATTTTCACATGGTTCCTAGGAAAAACCTTTGTAATAGGTTGGGAGATATAAAAGTGTCTCTCAAGTTGAAGGTTGTTGCAATAAGGATGTATGAGAATGTCATTGCTAAGTTTATAAACAATGAGGGCTGGTCGAAAGAGATTAACTACAATATTGAAATCAAACAAGGTTTTCCCTTGTACCCTGCTCTTTTTGGCATATACATTGACAAGTTAGAATATTGTTTGGAAAATAAGGTTTTGCTGGGCCTACTCTCACTGGTATATTCATCAATATTCTTCTTTATGCTGATGATATCATTCTTATGGCAAGGAGTCCCGATGATCTTGAAAACCAACTAAGAATCCTCAAGGATTTTTTCTCCAATATGAGTATGACTGTTAATACTAATAAGATTAAGATCATGATTATTAAATCCAATAAAATCACTTATGATACCTTCGTATAGGACAACAAAAACTTGGAGGAAGTGACTTCATACAAATATCTTGTCATTTGTATTCACCACAAGCTCAACTGGAATTATAGCATTGAGAAAAGGATTATTTGGGGATGGAAAGCTTATTATGGGCTTGAAAAAAATTGTAATTTTAGTCGATCTTTGGATTTTGGATAAGAATAAACTCCTCTTTAAGACTCTTATTATAGTTTTTATTATTTATGGATGTAAATTATGGGGATCTAGTATCTCTCATGAATCCTGGAGAAAGTTAGAGCAAATACAAAATAATTGTATAACCTAGAATCTCAAAATTAAAGGAAATATGCCATATCCCATCCTCCTCTTAGAAACACACCTCTCCCCCATTGAGAGAATGGCTATGACTAGATACTTAATGTATAAGGACAAGTTAAACAACATGGAATACAATAGGCTTCCTAAAATTGCTTCAAAATTGAGTCATAACCACCATCGACTCAAGTGAGGATGCAATAAAGATGCCCAATCTTAGTTAAACTTTTGGTGAATCATGGAAGACACCATTTTGCAGAATAAAGATACTATTAAAAATATCATCAAATCAAAATTTAAGGAGAAAATGTGGTGTGATAAAGAGTTAGAGGAAAAGCAAAAGTTAAGGTATTATAAGGATGTAATCAACCCTAATATAGAAGATCAAAATTATCTATCTGTTTTGATGAGTGTAAAGAAAAAATTAAACATTGCTAAGATAAGAACAAATTCTTACAATCTCCATAGTGAAACTGAACGTTGGTCAATTCCTAAAACGTCACTGGATGAAAGAGTGTGTCACCTTTGTGACAATAAGAAGGTTGAAGATGAAAAACACTTTCTCTTAGATTATCTAGCCTATACTGATATTAGATCTCATTTTCAAAATATTTGTTACACTACCAACCTTCCTAACCTCTTAACTCAACAAAACCATGGTGATCTTGGAAATCTTCTCTTAATGTTTTTCGAGCACATAATTTTTTTTCTAAATAATCGCAAGTAATCACTTACCTTCTTAAGGTCTGATAGACCAATTCGGTCTTAGTGGACGTTCATCATCATCATCATCATCATCATCATCATCATCATCATCATCATCATCATCATCATCATCATCATCATCATCATCATCATCATCATCATCATCATCATCATCATCATCATCATNCATCATCATCATCATCATCATCATCATCATCATCATCATCATCATCATCATCATCATCATCATCATCATCATCATCATCATCCTCCATTTACGCCCACCTTTATATATGCAAATTTCTAACTATAAATTTTTAATATTTTAAATTTACTCACTTTTCCATCTCCCTTTATACACAAATTTCCAACTAAAAATTCTTAACATTTTAGACTCAATCACTTTTCCATCTCCCTTATTCATGAAAATTATTGGTATTTATGTGAACTTAAACCTAATCATATTAGACACTCAATTTTTTAATATATTTAACACAATTTCCACCTATCTTCAATTTTTTAATATATTTAACACAATTTCCACCTATCTTATTTATAAATTTAAATAAGTTAAATGGAATTTCTTGGTAACAATTTTAAGAAAATAAATGCCCTCGTTAAAGAATGCAAAATAAGTGAACAAAGCCTATATTAATAATGAAGAAAGTTAAATCGAATTTCTTCGTAACAATTTTAAGAAAATAAATGGCCTTGTTAAGGAATGCAAAATAAGTGAACAAAGCCTATATTAATAATGAACATGATTTAAAGCCTCAATGATATTGGTTTTTTTTTTATATTTTATGTTATATTTGATATCAAAATTAGTTTTACATTTAAATTCTTTTAAACGAAGGGTTGAAATGTCTACTAAGTTTTATAAATATAAAAAAAATTAAAATGAAGGGTTGAAAGGTTTATTTAAGTTTTACAAACATATTTGGTGTAATATAACTAGATATTTCGATGACCCAACTTAAAATATATTATAAATGAAATAATTTTTTTTACGGATATACTCATATCGGTATCATGGCACTTGTTCTTTGTAGAATTATTTAAAAAGTTAATATAATACAACCAAAAAAATAAATTAATAATGAAAATTGCTACTAAAAATCGAAAACAGTTAAGATGTTATAACACAAAACTAAATTAAATTGATTATAAAAAATATTATTAGAAATTTAAAACTGTCCAGTTTTATCTATATAGTTTTGTATGAATGGGAATCTTAGAAAGATTAAGATGTTATAACACAAAACTAAATTAAATTGGTTATAAAAATTATTATTAGAAATTTAAAACAGTCTATTTATATATATAGTTTTTGTATGAATGGGAATTTTAGAAAGATAATAAAAATTAAATTTATATACATAGTTGCATAGAAATGAAATTCTTGTAAATCTTTCAATAATTTTAGTTAAAAAATAATTTGTAAATAAAATATAATTAAAATTACAAATATGTTTAGTGTAACATAACTAAATATTTGAATAAAAAACTAAAAATACATTATAAATGAAAAAAAAATACTTTAATATAACATAACTAAATATCACAAAACTAAGAAGCTCTTTTGTAGGTCTGACAACCCTAGAATCTAAGAACTTTGACCTACCTCTTCATCGCTTGACCACCCTGCCATCAGTGGCACTATTTCTATTTACATTTCCATTTCCACCGCCAGTGACAATGTGTGAAGCTAAAGCTATTTGGAGCTTGGAGTCATCGCTTTATACACTTATTACATTTTTTAAACGGCTTCGTGGGAATAAATCACAGTAGATGCATAAATAAGATCCTAGGATATGTAGAAATTGAATAGTGAAATGCTGCAACCGATACGGGATATACAACCCAATTCATGTCAGTTGGCTACGGATATACAACCCGATTTGTAAGGAGATATCAAGCAAGAAGCACCGTTGTCTTTGTCTTTTTTTGTTTTTCATTTTAATAATTATCTTTCTCCACATCAAATCATTGAATTTATATTCCACTCACTCTGTAAACATAGCATAACATAAACATAGCACATCTATTTGTTATTAATCTTGGATTGAAGGTCCTAAACGGATTATAGTTCTAGATCAAATGCAATATGAGCTGATTACCTCTATAACTTTGCCTATGTTGGATTTACCTTTGTCTTTGCTTGTTCCTATGCCTCTTTCTCTCAGCCAACAATAAAATGAAGAAAATATTTTATTAATATACGCATACCCTTATCATGAGAGTTGTTCTTTACATTGCACTAGAATAATGGGTTATCAATAATTATACAAGTTTTTGGAATGAAATTTCATGGTTAAGGTACCTGGCATGAGAAACTGCTATAAGAGATCATCATTAACTTGCACTCATTGTAATGTTTATTTAAATATTTAATAAATAATATTTTGTGATAATATCCTTTAAAATTTTATTTATTAATTTTATATAACAATGACATCTTGTTTTTCATATTTATCTTCTTTAAACATAAAATGTATTTCCTTGAATTAAATTAAAAATTAAAGGACTTTCTTTAACCATGATTGCAATGATTTCTATTAGTTTTTTCAAACTTGATAAATAAATAAATAAAAATTAATTACAACCACCTCTGTGTAAAGGAGACACTGATTATAAAGATAAGCTAAAAAAAAATTGTGTCAGAACAATTAATTAATTTGAATATGTAGGATTGAAATGCTCACTTTAGTCTTATAAATATATGTGTTCTAACATAATTAGATATTTGGATCCCACAACTAAAAGTTTATTAGAAATGAACAAAATAAAATTGATATATTCATATGGTCATAAAGGTATAAGACATTTGTTTTTTTTAATTATTTTAAAATTTAATTTAGTAAAACAAAAAACCAAATATATTTATATAGGAATGGAAATTTTAGAAAGATAATAAAAATTAATATTATATATGTATAAATGATTATATAAAAACAAAATTCTTAAAATATTGATTCAATATTATTTTAATTTATATATAAATATTTCTATAAAAAACAATTCTTAAAATATTAGTTAAATATTTTTTAAATAAATTAAAATCTGAATAAAATAATAATAATAAAATTAAACATTTTAACAAAGGCATACAAATAAGTTTAGTGTAACCTAACTAAACATAAACATTTGGATCACAAAAAAACATACAAACACGTTTAGTGTAACATAACTAAACATTTGGATTACAAAATTTAAAGTACATTATAAATAAAGTAAATGTTTTATCTATATATTTTCATATGGATATTACACTCCATGTTGAATTTAAAATTATTTTAAAAATTAATATAGTAAGCTAAAAAAATTAAATTAATTATGAAAAATATTATTAAATTAAAAAGAAAATAAAAATAAAAATTATATATATAATTGTATAAATTTTATGAAAATGAAAGTACAAAAAATTTATAATAATATTTTGAATGAAATTTAAGATATATAAATAATTATATAAAAAATAAAATCCTTTCAATAATATTTTAAAAAGGGAATATTTAAAAAAAATATATATATATATTAAATTAAAAATGATATAAAAAACAAATAAAAAAATTATTATATAATTTAAGTTAAAATAATATATATAAAGTTAAAGTTAATTTAAATTGAATAATATATATATATATATATATAAAAGTTAAATTGTATTTTTGAATTCATAAATGGATTCAGCACTCGAAAATTTTTCATAGCACTAGAAATTATAAAGACTCAATTACTCAAATCTGGAGTTCCAATAATTTTTGGGGGAATTTCAGTAAAAATTGATTGAAAAACTCCAAAAAGTGAAAAGTTACACAAAATAATATATATGCAATAGGTACAGATACTAAAATGTTTTAAATTTATTGTGTTTCCTATATTAGCATAACATTCACATAACATTCAATATTTATAAAACAAAAGGGGTTCAATGAAATGTTTTTTTTNTTATTTTAAAATTTAATTTAGTAAAACAAAAAACCAAATATATTTATATAGGAATGGAAATTTTAGAAAGATAATAAAAATTAATATTATATATGTATAAATGATTATATAAAAACAAAATTCTTAAAATATTGATTCAATATTATTTTAATTTATATATAAATATTTCTATAAAAAACAATTCTTAAAATATTAGTTAAATATTTTTTAAATAAATTAAAATCTGAATAAAATAATAATAATAAAATTAAACATTTTAACAAAGGCATACAAATAAGTTTAGTGTAACCTAACTAAACATAAACATTTGGATCACAAAAAAACATACAAACACGTTTAGTGTAACATAACTAAACATTTGGATTACAAAATTTAAAGTACATTATAAATAAAGTAAATGTTTTATCTATATATTTTCATATGGATATTACACTCCATGTTGAATTTAAAATTATTTTAAAAATTAATATAGTAAGCTAAAAAAATTAAATTAATTATGAAAAATATTATTAAATTAAAAAGAAAATAAAAATAAAAATTATATATATAATTGTATAAATTTTATGAAAATGAAAGTACAAAAAATTTATAATAATATTTTGAATGAAATTTAAGATATATAAATAATTATATAAAAAATAAAATCCTTTCAATAATATTTTAAAAAGGGAATATTTAAAAAAAATATATATATATATTAAATTAAAAATGATATAAAAAACAAATAAAAAAATTATTATATAATTTAAGTTAAAATAATATATATAAAGTTAAAGTTAATTTAAATTGAATAATATATATATATATATATATAAAAGTTAAATTGTATTTTTGAATTCATAAATGGATTCAGCACTCGAAAATTTTTCATAGCACTAGAAATTATAAAGACTCAATTACTCAAATCTGGAGTTCCAATAATTTTTGGGGGAATTTCAGTAAAAATTGATTGAAAAACTCCAAAAAGTGAAAAGTTACACAAAATAATATATATGCAATAGGTACAGATACTAAAATGTTTTAAATTTATTGTGTTTCCTATATTAGCATAACATTCACATAACATTCAATATTTATAAAACAAAAGGGGTTCAATGAAATGTTTTTTTTTGTTGGTTACATAAATTTGAAAGAAATCACTATTTTTGAATGCATAAATGGATTCAGCATGTTGAAAAATCTCTAAGTCACTTTAATTGTACAGAATTAATCCCTTAAATATACTGATCTAACAATTTCTAACCAAATTTTAGACAAAAGTCCCCAAAAACTATCTACTAAAAAATATTTTCACACTAATAAAAATCATTTCAGACTACTACTAAAATATCAATTATAAACTCTAAACTCTAAAGGAAATATCACGGAATCATTCCAGCAGTTGAAGTTAAAATCATCCGAACAACATGTAATGATTTCGTGGAGGGATTGTAACCATAGAATTAAAAAAATGCATATCGATATATTTATATATGTCAAATGCTTTGAATTTATTAGTTTGTATAGAGCATCTATTTTTGAAGTCTGCGAAAAGGTCGTGCAAGTCGATAACCCTAAAAGTAGGTTGAAAGGACCACCGCGCGGCGAAAATCTCTATATAGGCATAACGTCTTGCATAATAGCCATCATTATATTTTGTATTGAGTGGCATCGGGCTTCAATCGGGTTTGTATTAAGTTATCCATTCTACATTGGCGTAAGAAAGCGAAAGGGGAAAGGTTGGTCTTCAAAATTAGGTAGCCCAGACAGCAGTCAAGGACCTGGCTTCGCTCTTAATTCAACCCCAGAAATTGCAGCTTGCACACATGATGTCACAGCTTTCGCTTTGAGAGGCCACTCTACTATTCTAAATTTTCCCGACTTCTTTCAATTCCTCCTTCCTCCTACGTTTCGCTAAAAGACATCAAAGCTGCCGCAGCAGCAGCAAAATTTAATTGTCAACTCACCAGATCAGAAACCAGGCTGACACGGTCAACGTACACATCGATCAGAACGCAACCGATGAATCTTCGTCGATCACAGCCAATAACGGAATCTGTTGGTTGCTATATATCTGCTGAAGAATTAAGGTCGGAGCAGTCTGTGATCAGTCCCGTTTTTGAGATCAATCAGCTGCGCTGCAAAAGTGTGAGAATGAAACTCCAACTTAACTTGATTGAATATCAGCTTATCATGGACTCTGCAAATTGACTTATGAATATAGAATTCGATCTACCACTGCCCGCATCGACGGACAGCCATTAACCTCCTAAGAGGGCGAAGAACTGTTACTTTGGGATTTCTTCGTGTAATATAATTTTCTTCTTTTCTTTGTAATGTACATTGAGCACTAGAAATACCATGTGTCCTTGCTTACTAGTGTTCAAGTATAGGGTTTCTCACTGGAAGGGCAACTGGGCAACTGTTTCTTTGGGATTTTTGTGTTTCATCATATGCTTTTGGGAATATATTATGTGGGAACAGTTTGACATTATGTACTAAAGGTGAGTTTTCTCTGGATTCTATGAACAATATTCTTTTCCTTGGCACGGACATAGGAAGGCCGAAGGGTAACCCTACAGTCGAGACATTATTAAATGTTTGTCACCAGATAGCGGATCCAGCACCCCATACACGAACTGGATATTTGTTTTATGATGTCTAGTGGGAACTTGTTGGATATTTGTTTTATGATGTCTACTGGGAACTTGTTAGAATTAATGATTAATTTAGGGATTGGTTTGGAGTTGGTTGAAGATTTATAGGAGTTGTTGAGAATATGATGCACCTACAGCAGAGTCAGTTAACTAAGCAACAGTTCGAGATTGAGATTGGAACCTGCAAAAAATGGCAAAGGAAGATCCGGTTAGAGATCCGGAGTCTATAGATTACTTAACACCTCTCCACGGAAATCCCTGCATATTGATGAGCACGGCTACGGATAGGATATTCTCTCAATCTCCATAGCTCTGTTTGGGGTAAGTTGAATTTGAGTTCAACTATATATGTACGTATGTATGTGTGCAATGTGTACAATATGATAAGGTAATTGTGTGTGAATATTGTGTGCCTCTGCTCTCATGGATTTTAATATGGTATCAGAGCCTGGCTGTGGTTAATCCCTCACGGGAATACCCAAGAAGATTTGAGAGACTTGATAATCTATCTGCTGTAAGAGTAGGTTTAGATGCGTGAGAATATAATAGATAGTTTGCTACTGTGTGTGCCTGGATTGACGTAGAATCGCTGAATTAAAATAGTTGCTGCCAAGCTGCCGCCAAGCCGACTTATTTTAAAATTTAATTTAGTAAAACAAAAAACCAAATATATTTATATAGGAATGGAAATTTTAGAAAGATAATAAAAATTAATATTATATATGTATAAATGATTATATAAAAACAAAATTCTTAAAATATTGATTCAATAT
>ML781054.1:0-20852 GCA_009831015.1 Picea engelmannii
TTAAAAATTATAGATTTCAGTGATTGAAATGAAGTAAAATATACATATATCGCTAATCATTGAGCTCAATACCGTTTAGTATATTGTCTCCATTAACTCGCTTTCATATGCAGGCCAGAATAGAGAAAATCAGAAAACACATGAAAATTTTACAGGACCTTGTTCCAGGTTGCAACAAGGTACATATAATCGTCCGACTTGGTTTCATTAAATTGAAAACTCAAATTAACTATTGATTGAATTCGTTATTTCTTTTCCTGATTTGATGGTTTACATTATTCTTATTATATTGTTTGATTTTTTGGAAATGAAGTGTCTGAGTTGAGTGAATTTTTTGGAAATGAAGTGTGTGAGTTGAGTTTATGTTTACATTATTCTTATTATATTGTTCCACTTTTTGGAAATGAAGTGTGTGAGTTGGGTGAATTTTTTTTGGAAATGAAGTGTGTGAGTTAAGTTTATGAAAAGAAGTTTTGAGTTAATACTTCATTTCTCATCAGAATCAAAACATGAAAGGATAGGAAAAAGGAATAATGTTAATATTTAAAACATGAAATAATAGAAATGAAGGTTAATGTTAATATTTGAAGATTATAGAATTGTTAAATAATTAGTTGGGAATAAAACAATCTTTTAAAAATTAAAGAATAGAAATGGCAAGAAAAAAAATAATTCAATGACAGAAAAGTCATAAAGGTAAAGTAATTAAAAAGACTAAGATAAGGAAGAGTAAAAAAAATATTAAAAAACAATGTTGATGGGAAATTGGATGAAAATATTATAAGGAAGATGCAAATTAAAATTGAATTAATCAAAAAGGGAAAAAAATTGGAATAGTTGGGATGAATTTCTAAGAGTAAATTCAAATGTTAAAACTAAAATGAAATAAAAAGTGTTGAAACCTAAGAGAAAGGCACAAAGATGAAGATGAAGAAAAACAGAAATAAATAAAATTAATTCATTAAGAGATTTATTGAACAAGATGATGAATAGAGGGCCTTAGAGATTGGCTAAACATATAGCCATATTCCGAGTTAAAATTATTGCGATGTTTTTCAATTTTCAATGTTTCTCAATGATAAGGGAGGAATTATAAGGTGCTAAGGAAATAATTATGGTTTTGTCAAAAAAAATGAGGTCTTTAGAGTGATGAGAATGTTCAGTTTATCCTTGGTAGTTCTAAATAGTTGTATAAGGATTTTATAGGGTTTATAAAGAGTTTTGATATATTTTTTTAGCTAAAATCTTAGAAATGTGATAGTAATGTCTTAGTTGTAGGGAATATAAATAAGAGTTATACGCCTTGAAGGAGGAGGGGAGTTTTTGGATTTTATATGGAGGACTGAAAGGAAAGATTTATTTATTTGAGTCACCGAGTAACCATTGGCCACAATGACCTTGTGAGATGGGGTTTTTCTTTCTCAAGAAATTGGGGAGAAGAGATTTGAATAACTAGAGTTACAAAAGTTTTTAGAACAATAGATTTTTGCATAGGGTGATGATGGTAATGAGAATGATTTCTATAGACTTGGTAGTTAAGGGTATAATTAGGTTGGCAAGAGAGAAGAATATCCATAAATGGAAGAGAGTTTATGCTTTGGATTTCCTTAGTAAATGGGATGTGGGGGGGAGGATGTTGTTAATATGGTTGAAGAATGAGTTCAACTCGGAAACACCTTGAGGTCAAATTATGAAGGTATCCTAAATGAATCAAAATCATCATCTTGGCTTTAAATGGAATCTATTTAAAGGTAAAGCCTCAAAATTTTCCATAAAAATATTGGCAACCACTAGGGATAAGAATGACCCAATGGTTGTACCTTCATTTTTCTCATAGAAAATTCCTTTGAAAGGGAAGAAAGTACACATGAGGAAGATTTCAATGAGGTTGACAGTTTCAAAGTCAACCATCCTGGAAATAAGGTTAGAGGGATTTAAGAACTAGGATTTTGGTGAATAATGAGACAACATAGAAAGTGACCATAATGTCATGTTTATTAAGGTCCAAGTGAAGATTTGTTTTTAATAAAATGAGACAACATAGAAACTGACCACAATGCCATGTTCATTAAGGTTCAAATGACTAGTTTTTTTTAATAAAATAAGAGGAATCTTGTATGTCGTCAACCTAATAGTACCCTTACCCACCAAGTATATAGAAAAAATACTCATGTGGATATATATCTTCATGCTCATTCTCACCATCACTCTACTTAAAAATCCATTGTTCTAAAAACTCTAGTAAGTGAGTCATTTGAATCTCAATCTCTGCTCCCCAATTTCTTGAGAAAAAAAAAACTCATCTCACTAAGGCCCCTACATCTAGCTGAAATCAATAAATCTTTTCACTCATCCCTCCATATCAAATAAAAAAACTCCCCTCCCTCTAAGGCATTAGTGATCACATTTCTAATATTTTAGCTAAAATGAATATCAAAACTCTTTTTAAACCCTATAAAACCTTTAAACAATTATTTAGAATAGCCAAGATGATTCTATGCTTGGCCAAGAGGTTTACCAAATTCCATGCTCCTATAGACTAGTAGTCTCAAGAAACATATAGTTGACACAATCCACAACAACATCTCTAAGTGAGCTATCATTGAACATTCTCATCACTCTAAACAACTCATTTGCTTTGACAAAACTTTATCATTAGAGAAGCATTAGAAATTAGAAAACATCCTAATAATTTGAACATTCCATTTTACTCTTAAGTTTTTATTTCATTTTAGCTTGAACATTCCAATTTACTCTTGGGCTATTCTGGATTACTCAACCTTGAATTTCACCTTGTTGTTAGTGGGCCTTTTGAATTATCTCCTTAACTATTCCAAATTGTTTTCCCTATTTTGATTAATTCAATCTTAATTTGCAGTTTTCTTATAATATTTTAATCATATTTTCCATTAATTATCCAATTAACTGTTTTCAAATATTTTGTTTACTTTTTTCATTAATGGTTTATTTTTCCTTAATATTTTTAATTACTTTACCCTTAAGTGAGAATCTTCAGTTTATTGAATTATTATTATTTTATTTTTTTTAATCTTGAATTTCAACATTTATTTAATAACTTTTTAATTGTTTTTCCAAACTGTTATCCAACAATTTCTTAATCTTCAAATATTAACACAGCAATCTCTTTATCATTCTAGTTTTTTTACTCCTATTGATTGATGATGGGAGTGTTCAATCCAAAAATTGAACTCATACCATTCATTTTCAAAAAGTTGAAACAATATAATGATTAACTATGAAAACCTATTTATTTTCAAAAAGTTGAAGCAATATAATATAATAATTAATTAACTATAAAAACCTACACACTCAATATATTATTAATGTTTTCTTCATTAAATCAGATATTTATATAATGTGTGAAAATTATCAGATTACAGGCACAGCAAATATACTGGAGGAAATCATCAACTATGTTCAATACTTGCAGAAGCAAGTCGAGGTAAGAATATTAAGTTAAAATTGCCCCGGAATAAATCAAAATTCAAGTCTGCTATTGGAATATATTTATATGTTTAATTATATGAATAACGTGTATTTTTCAGAATCTTTCCATGTAGCTTGCCTCTGCTGTTCCACGTGATTATGAATTTGAAATAAATGGTCACCCTTCTGAAGAGGTAACTGTAATTACCTGTAGTTTGCTACATCCCATTGTCCTATATTTGGAAAGCAAACATTTAAAATATGTATTATTGCACTTGAATCTGATCTCATATCTCTATTCTGGCATTTCCCAGCAATTTCCGAATTGAGGCAGATTGAGGACATTCATATTGCATGATAATGTACAAACAGTCTGAACATAATATAATCAATTGTAGCTGCAACAATGGTGCATTCTAAAAAAAATACACATGTGTTCCTTTTTTCTTTTTAATAGCTTTGACTCTTGCCAAACCTCCACGCACTCACCATACGTGCCTCGACATTGACTTCTATGTAGCTTTTATTCTATTTCATAAAAACATATGCATGTGAAGAATGTTTGTACATTTTTAAAGCATAAATCTTTATTTAACTTTTTTAATTATGACTCTTTTTTATTCTCCTCCTTGTAATTTTCTCCTACTTGTAATGTTTTTTTCTCCATTTTTTCTCCAAACTGCGTGCTTGTTTGATTAGCTCTAATGTCTTTTTCTCCAAAATGCTTGCATGTTTTCTTGTTAATTAGCACAAGGGAGGTTGGCATCATTAGCACTGAATCTTTCCAATAGAGTAATATTATAAGTATAGGTTTTATTTCAAGTATTATTTTTATATTTGTTAAATTATAAGCATTTAAATATTTTGTAAAATTATTTTACTAATCTAGATTTCCAGTTAAATTCTAATTCTCAACCACTTCTATGAGATCTATACATAGAAATTAATTAATGTTTAGATGAAATTAAAAACTTAATTAGTGAGCTTAAGAATATCAAAGAACCATTTCATATTTTTTTGGTTATTTGAGATGATAGAATTGTTGTTTCCATTATTATACTTGTATTCACTCAACTCACATGCCAACAAGTCTATTTTTATCTCCTCAAGAGTCTATAAGAAAGGAGCCAAATCTAAGGGAAGGAGAGAGAGTTTACATTCAAGCATCATTATGCTATCAAATTAGACTAAGAGTCATTGGTCTATAGTTTTTTGCAATTGTTGAGTGTTGGACATCATCATTAGTGTGATTAGAGCTTAGGTGAGAGCCATATTGGCCATCTTACCACAATACAATCCCAGATCATGCTTATTCAACATAGGTGAACGTGTGGCTAAGGAGAAGGACTTTGGGTCTTGGAGCTAGGAGTACAACAATAGATCTAAAGGAAAATCATAATTGTTGTAACTCTCATTTTATAAATGTAGATCTACATTCTTTCCCCTCCAAAATTTTCATGTTTATGGATCTATTTTGTATCTTTAATGGGATTTTGTTGATCTAAGTAAACTTGAGTTACTAGGGCTTGATTCATGCAAGATTTCATTTATTGTCTTATGAAAGAATGAGGAAGGTTTTTCTTGTTTTATGATTGTGCTCTCTCATTTACATATTTAATTGCATGAGTAGTCTTAGGAGAAAGTTTAGTATGCTTTATATCCTCTCTGTCTATCATTGGATCACACCCATCCAATGAGGGTATTTTCTTGTTCATATGCAAATTTCCCTAAAATAGAATTGACAACTCCATTGGGGAAGAACTTAGTTTTCTTTCCATATTTTTCCAATATCTTTCTTGATCCTTTTTTTATCTTAGGAAGATTCTATAGACTTTGTGATGTGCATATTTGATTCATGAGTGCATGCAAGTTGGATCAATTCAGATATTGGCAGTTGTTTTATTGTTTTTCTCTTATTTTCCCCTATGCTCGTGACCATTTCTGAAGATAGTCATGGATGGCGACGAGATGAATTTATATAAGGAATAGACACAACATTTTCTCACAAGTTGTTGCATAACAACCCATAATCAATCCCATTTGGTTTCTTCTTTCCGCATAGATAGCCATGACTGAGTCCTATAGGTGAAAATTTGATATTTTCTTAGCCTTTTCTTATTAGGTTGATCGTCTTTCTACTTGGAAAGGTTGATCATTGAATGGTGTATGCATTTCACATGTTGTATTTTTTAGCTCACTTGAACTCTAAGAGGATTAAAGAAAAATATGTTACATTTTATATCGTTCTAGATATTTTCATTATTTTCCTCATTTGAATCGAAAACGGGTCAAAAAAAACTACGTTTCATATTTTAAGTCATCTTATGCTTTGCATTCTTTATCCCATTTTAATTATTAGCAAGTCAGAAGGAATTGCATCTCTTGTTTTCTTTAGGCATTTGTGATTTCTACTGAAATTTGCATTGGTGGAATTGGTTTGGTTTTAAGAGATCTAAAAAATTCTTAAAGAATCCATTTTGGTAGTTTAATTTAAGAGTGATTGTTGCATTGTTATTTCAGAATTGTGAAAAAGGGGACTTTTGGCTCCCTTCCATATATAGAGTTCATTGAAAGGAAAAAAAAATGCATTCTCTTGAATTTTTAACACCTTGATTAATTCTTTGGATTGAAAGAGTCTAGAATATCACCAAAGTCCCTTCCATTCCTTTAAGTAAACAACAACCATAAAAAGGAATGATAACTTAAAAAGAAATAGATGTTTTCTTTATATAAAACACACATTAGTCTAAGCTCTAGGGTCTTGGTGCAGGATTTGGAGAGTAAACTCTCCAAGGCCACAAAACCAAAATGGGAATTGACTAAAGAGAGACAAATCCATTAGTATAAAGGAGTTCTTCCATGGAAATCACATCTAACACATGTGTCAAACATTACAACCATTAGTATAAGCAAGTGGAGAAGAAATCCCCTCTCCACTTGTTTAGTGGGGCTATTGTGTGTATGGTGGTTCTGGATTGATGTGGCAAGTCCAGAACCACTATATCTGGAATACATGATTAATTCCTCAACTTAAAGATATTGTGTGTGTGAAGATTACCATAAATCTCTCTTAAACCTTCTCTAACTGGTCTTAGGCCTTCGACATCCCAAACTAATTTTTGAAAGGTGCATTTTGACTATCAATTTATATTTCTTGGAGCTTATAGATTTTCTAGGGTGCGGTTCATGACTAAATGTGTGCTGGCGTACAGTGATAATACCCTAGGTTAAATTTATCTTAACCAACAAAACCCTTCAGAAATCATCCCTTTCGACATCACTTGCATGTAAGTGAAGTCTCACCCGATGGATATATTGGGGCTGCAGGAACCAAGATTCTATAGTAGTGAGGGAATAAGAGGTGATCATCTTATTCATTCTTTCTTTTTTTCTCTACGTGCAATATTATGTATTTATTATTTCTTGGTTACTTAGAGAATCCAGTACATATTAGCATTATGTTGCAACATAACCCATTTACTGTAACATTCATACTATTGCATAGTGCTCATATAAGAACCAAATATAATATAATCATGAATAAGGAGAATATTCATAATAAAGCACATAAAAGGAAAGAAAAAATAGTAGTTAATGTGGCTCACCCATATTTGGGCTACATCCACAACGACTAGCTTATTTATTATTCTTTATGTAATCGTCTCAGGCTGCGCACTATTCTTATAATAGATTAATCAAGATATCCCTCTCTATCTTTCTTGTTTTCTTTGCAGTGCAATCCTTTCTCTCTGCAACATGTTAGCACTAACTAAATTTCCTAGGCTGAGGGGACACCTTACAAAGGTAACCACAAAATGACTTCAGAACTAAAAACTGTTGGAGTTACTTCACACACACCTAGGATTTATTTTTCCTAAGGTTTTTTTCTTTTTTATTAGTCATAATTAGTCATTATCCAATCTCCTATATTTTAGGGGAGAATATTCCACCTGGAGAATATTCTCTTTCAGTTGACACTTCAGTTTGACTAGTTGAGTTGAGTTTAGATGCTGCATTGGTTTTGTCACCATGCAACATTGGGATCATCACCATGATAACTCAACTTTTCCTTGGTATCATCACCAGACTGGCGCATTACCCTTGATTCCCTAAGTTAACTCCTCACTACTCATTGTTCAGTCAGTTAATTGAAGACTAGTTGACTAGTTAACTCAACTAGGTGGCAGTTCACTCCCATAACTACCTGAGAGACTAGAGTAGGTGGAATTTCACTCCCGTAACTTTTGGTGTGTGTCCATATCACTCTAGACAACCACTATGGTGCATTGGTTCTCCTCCAATGCGCACTCATTGAGTTATACAGAGTATATCATGTGAAAATTACTCATTATTCACAACAGTTAATGACAATTCTTCCATTCTTTCTCTCCTTCTTCTTCTTTCTAATTTTCTCTCTGCAAATGTGTGTAGTATTTTCTAGATAGATCTATTATGTGTAGGTTCAACACATTTACATGGTATTAGATCCAATGGACTGCTAAGAAAAAGCTACACCAAAACAATTTGCTGGTACAAAAGATTGAAGACAGCGGAAAGATGGATTTCCAAAAAGAATTCATTCTTACACCTTACAACTATTTTTCATGGAAGGAGAAAATAGCCATACATATCTAAACCATAGGGTTGTACAAGTTAACCTTGAATACAAATACAGAACCGACATCATCCATAGAAAAATTCAAGTACTTAAATCGCATGGATGAGGCACTCGGAGCAATTTGCAGTCTTATTTCTCCCGATCTCCTTTTTCATATATCTTCCTGTAAGACTCCCAATGAAGCCTGGAAAACATTGGAAGGGCTCTTTGGAAAATAGGATGATATGAGGTGACACATGTTGGAGGTGGATATTCTCACATTCGATCCAAAAAGCTTCAACAATATCAAAGATTTCTTTACAAAATTCAAGGCTTTGCTGTCACAAATCAAAGCTTGCAGGGTTGATAAATCGAAGGAGGAGAAACAAATGGTTCTCACCATTCTCTCCAATATTGGTATTGAATTCTCTGTATTCGTATCCACATTCCATACTATCATATTTGCCTCTGTAGCCACTTGGAATATGCCTTCTCTTGAGGACTTTATCGAATCCCTGACACAAAAGAAAACCAATCTCATCAACATGGGCACAAACAAAGTCCCAAGGGCGCATGCACTCACTGTGCATGATGGCAGCGACAAATATTAAAAATCTAAAGATAAATATAAATGTAAATGTCATGCACATCCAAAGAAGGAAGGGTACACAAAACCCTTCATCAATGCCTCCGGATCCAAAGTGGAAAAGGGGAGAAATGCACGTACTATCACAAAGGATTCCATTTGGAATCCACATGCATGAAAAAACAAATAGATTTGGTGTCTCAAATACTTTATCAAAACAACCTTGGATATCGCATCCTTGAGGGTGCCAAGAAGAAGAATCCAGAAGACCCAAATTCCAAGAAAGGAAATTCTAGCCATGCCTTGATTGCCATCAACTCCTCTCTCGATGCTTAGATCATTGATTCAGGATAATCACATCACATGTCTGCATCAAAAGAAATATATTCTTCATTGGATGCATTCAAAGGTCCTCCTATTCTGATGAGGGACAACTCTTATGTGGAAGTCAATGACAAAGGAAGGATTGAACTCACCAATGAAAGCTTCGAGAATGTGTTGCACATTCCCAAACTTTTTGTCAACCTTCTCTCCGTGTATTAGATGACGAATTTTGTAACTGGAAAGAAATTAATATTCACCCCAAATTTTGTGGACATCTATGACATGAAAACCAACTCCAGGGTTTCTACCAGTGAGGTAAATCATCAGTCTAGATTGTATACATTTTCTAAATTCATTGAACTTGATTAGTCTTTACTACTTACTCATGCTGATGAAAGTAGTAGGATATGACACGAAAGGTTTGGGAATTTGAATTTTAGATACATGCAACAACTTAGTAAGCACAAATTGGTTGATGGTCTACCAGACATCCATTTCTCCAAGGGAATATGTGAGGGATGTGTTCTCAAAAAACACCCTCAAGAGAAATTTGACAAATAAAAGTCTCACAGAGCTTTCACACCTTTAGATATGATCCACAATGACCTTATGGGTCCTTTTCCGCATCCATCCATCAGGAAAGAGAATTTTGTTCTCATTTTTGTTAATGATTTGTCACGTTTTATATGGATCTACTTTCTTAGGCAAAAATCTGAGGTATTTCAACACCTCAAATATTTCAAAGCCTTGGTTGAGACACAGTCTGGAAAGAAGATCAAATTACTCTGAACTGATAACAAGGGAGATTATGTAAATCATGACATCCATAATATTTTCCATGAGGTAGGGATTCAGTTGCAGCATTCAGTTCCCTATACTCCGTAGCAAAATGAAGTTGATGAGCGGAAAAACAGATCTCTAAAGGAGATGGCATCTTGCATGTTGCATGCAAAGTCACTACCACAGAGACTATGGGCCGAAGCACTTAATTGTGAAACATACATCCAAAACATATCTCCTGATAGATATGTCAAGGATAGGACCCCCTACGAGGCTTGGAGCGGCCTCAAATCAGAAGTGACCCACTTTCGCATTTTTTTTCACGTGCATGGGCCCAGATTCCCTCTAAAAAGAGGAAGGCACTTGATCCACAGAGCACTGAGTGTATTTTTGTTGGCTACCCTGACAGTGTGAAGGGATATAGGCTTATTGATCTTTCCTCGGACCAGCTCATCATTGAGCAAAGTTTCCAATTAGAGGAAAGTGTATCGCATCCAAACACCTTCATTCTACCACCTGCACGAGATGATGAGTATGCACATGAAGACTCTTCTTTAGATGAGAGTTATGATTCAAAGGACTCAGATGATTCAAACTCAGAGTCAGTACAGTCATATGTAGAGTCAAAGCATCCAGATGCAGTTGCAAAGCTAGACCAAAGGCCCAAGTGGGCACAGACTACTCCTCAAGATGGAGGGGATCTCATTGGTGATCCAACTGATACTAGGAGGAATCGATTTGATTTCAAGGAGCCTCATGTTGCACTCACTTCCACTGAACCATTTCCCTCCAAGAATCTTTTCTTGGTTCAATCTTCAGATCCATAGACTTATGGAGAGGCTGTTGGAAATCCCTTTTGGGAATCCACCATGAAGGAGGAGTATAAATCCCTCCTTAAGAACCAGACTTGGGATCTAGTTCCCCTTCCTTCTGGGAGGAAACTTGTCAGATGTAGATGGGTCTATAGGACCAAGAGCGCAGAAGATGGACAATTTAGCAGATACAAAGTCAGGCTTGTTTCGAAAGTCTTTCAGCAGATTCATGGTATTGACTATGATGAGACCTTCACTCTAGTAGCGAAGATGGATTTCATATGATTAGAGCTTGTCATCACGGCAACCAAGGGATGGGAAGTCCATCATATGGACGTGAAGAATGGATTTCTTCACGGTGATCTATCTAAGGATATCTACATGGAGCAGCCCCAGGGATTTATGCAGGACTCATCTTTGGTCTGTCGACTAAGGAAGTCCCTTTATGGCCTCAAGTAGCTTCCGAGGGCATGGTATGCCAAGATGGACTCCTATCTATTGTCACAGAACTTTTTACGTTGTAAATCAGACCTGGATGTCTACATGCTCAGGACGACTGATTCACTTCTACTTTTAGTTTTGTATGTTGATGATTTGTTAATCACTGGCTGCTCGAATTCAACGATTGTTGCAGTCAAGAGGATTCTACATGATAGGTTTTTTATGATGGACATGGATCCGCTCAGGGGTGATTTTAAGAACCCCCCCTTAATTTATATGTATAATAAATGGGTGAATCCCCATGATACATAGGAAAATTCAAAGGCTATTTTATCAATAGTATAATATGTATATATAATGTTTTGTCTAATCTTTTACTATTTTATAAAATCTTGTAAAATCTTGGCGAATCTTTCACTAAATTATAAAACCTTGTAAAGTCTTGGTGATTTTTTTGATAAAGTATATAACCATATATAATAATAGGAGAATGTATTAATTAAATTGTAATATAATCACTTTACATATTTGGAAAAAGAAACATAAATTTTCCATCCTCTATACAACGTTGCAAGCATTAGGGGTTGTGTTTGTCAAGGTTCTCATTGTACACTTGCATATCCCTCTATAATTTTTTATGATATTTCACCACAATGTTCATATGTGTTTATCTTGACCACCACTTCTATCAAGCTTGGGAGATATTAATCTTTGCTCTGCCACTTCTATTTTAAATTATTTATTATTGATTCATCAATTATGAAAGGACCATTCAAACAAGTTCATCATAGGATGTTCCTAAATAGGAGTGCACATAATTCTATCAATGAATAACTCCAAAAGTACAAGGATATTTATAGTTCACATTCCATGCATGACTTCCTCTCTAATAATCCATTTGCACCCAAAAAGAACCCCTTTCCAAGGAATAGAGGTCACTTTTACCCCTTATATTTTTGTTAGCTTATAAAATATTTAAGGGACACATAAATTTGTAATAAATGTTGGGCATAGATTAGGCCTTAGAACTATAGGGAACAAAAACACCCATTGAGCATAAGTTTTAACTATTGGATACAAATGAGACCATAAAATATTCTAGTGGGTATAAACTTAGACCTTAAAATTGGCATTGATTGCATCCAAGATTTATTGRATGAGACCATAARCACCCTCCCARAACATCTTCAATTGAGACATTCTTCCAAGTTCTYGAGCTCTTAACTAGACCTCTTTCTTMTTTGTATCTCCTTATTGGATGATAGACTTTAGTTAGTTCCTAGGTCTTAGATCTCATAGATTATATCTACTTTCATAGGTGTTGCATTTGCACTCCCACTTGTGGATTGATTATGATGTACCTAGTAGTCCCTTCGACATATTCATGGTCATTTGTTGAATAATAAAATTATCATATCTTATTTTGCCTTATCCATATCCAATTCACTTCTATTCAAGACAAGGTAGGGCATGACACTTGTAATTATTTCGATCAATTTTCTTCATTATTCAGGGAAACTAGTTAGAGATATTCTCACCACGTGCTTCAGTTCTTTTGGGCTCACACCTTCAAGTAACTCGCACACATCACTCATCCAAAATGTCATATACAAGTTTCCTACACTCAAGGTTCATGTGGGAAAATGTATGGGAAGGATTTTCCTACACATTAGGTGTAGGTAACTACCTAAACTGGGATTTTTGCACAAACTGACCAAAATGTGTATCTAGTGATGCCAAGTCTAATTTCACAAGACAAAGTCTTAAAATCCTTGTCCATGTGTTTGATTTTACTCCAAATGGGAAAAATGTAGATGTAAGTGATGTCAAAAGTCATCATGTGATGTTGCATGATGTGACATTATGTTTACCATCAATATCCTGAAAAAATGGCTTCCCATACTCACACCCACTGACCCTAGCAAAACTTGGATATTTTTTATTACTACAACGAAATTTCAGTTGTGGAATTGTCCAAATTCTTTCCAAGATGAATAAATTGAACAAAACTGCGCATTATTAAGGAATCATACAATAATGAACGGATTGAACCTTGATCACTGTTCTAGTCACATGGATGATTTCCTTAAAAATTCAGTTGATTACAAGACATAAAAGAGAACAAAGAACAACTTTACAGTTATGAAAAAGAATAGGAATACTAATCAAGAACTAAATAACATGGTCACATGCACCACACATCTTGTATATAATTTTTTCCAGGACTTCATCCATTTGAGCTACAAAAGTTGGTATTTTGTTTCCTTTCTAACAGACTCTAGAGTATCTTTCAACATCCAAGCAATAAGAGAGAGATATTGTCCTTACTAGTAGTAAAGATCCAATGAGTGTGTCAAAGGAATTTTAGTGGGATATATGTTGAAGAGTGAAACACAACTATGGTTGGTGAGTTTGAGACATTGATGAAGGATCATACTTCATGATTGACCCCATTACCTACAAGAAGAAATCTTCTGGGATGTTAGTGTGAGTGGGAAAAGTAAAACACATGTGGATCTACTGAAAGATGAAAGGCTATATTGGTCACCAAGGGTTATCCCCAAGAGGGGATGACTTCAAGTAAAATTTCCATCAATGGTGCAAGAAAACAAATTGAAGCATGAAATGTAATTAAGAAGCCAAGACCAAATGTGTATGTTATTGTCTTTTCATAGGACTTGGACAATTTCTCTAGTAACCAATTCTATAGTGTACATCGATGGATTTACCCAAATTGTATCCATTGTAATAAATATACTATTCCTCCATCATACCTAAGCCAATGACCAATGTATTCAATGATGGGAATAAAAACATTTGGATTACCTTAATAAAAAATAATGTTAAAATAGCTCATGTACAAGTTCAACCCTTCATTGATGCCTCCGGATCCAAAGTGGAAAAGGAGAGAAATGCATGTACTGTCACAAAGGATTCCATTCGAAATCTGCATGCATGCAAAAACAAATGGATTTGATGTCTCAAATACTTTAGCAAAACAACCTTGGAGATCACATCCCTGAGGGTGCCAAGAAGAAGAAGCCAAAAGACCCGAATTCCAAGAAAGGAAATTCTATCCATGCCTTGATTTCCATCAACTCCTCTCTTGATGCTTGGATCATTGATTCGGGAGCATAACATCACATGGATGCATCAAAAGCAGTATATTATTCATTGGATGCATGAAAATTTCCTCATATTCTGATGGGGGACAACTCTTCTGTCAAAGTCACCGACAAAGGAAGGATTGAACTCACCAATGGAAGCTTCGAGAATGTGTTTCACATTCCCAAAATTTCTATCAACCTTCTCTCCATGTATCAAATGACAAATTTTGGAACTGGAAAGAAATTCATATTCACACCAAATTCCGTGGACATCTATGACATGAAAACCAACTCTAGGGTTGCTACCGGTGAGGTAAATCATCAGTCTAGATTGTATACATTTTATGAATTCATTGAACCTGATTCTTCTTTACTGCTTACTCATGTTGATGAAAGTAGTAGGATATGGCACGAAAGGTTTGGGAATTTGAATTTCATATACATGCAATAGCTTAGCAAGCACATATTGGTTGATGGTCTACCATACATCCATTTCTCCAAGGGAGTATGTGAGGGATGTGTTCTCGGAAAACACCCTCAAGAGAAATTATATAAGGGAAAGTCGCAGAGAGCTCCCGCGCCTTTAGATCTGATCCATAGTGACCTTATGGGTCCTTTTCCGCATCCATCCATCAACAAAGCGAAGTTTTTTCTCATTTTTGTTCATGATTTCTCACGTTTTACATGGATCTACTTTCTCAGGAAAAAAATTGAGGTCTTTCAACACCTCAAATACTTCAAAGCCTCGGTTGAGACACAGTCTGGAAAGAAGATCAAATTCCTCCAAACTGATAACGGGGGAGAGTATGTAAATCATGAGATCCATAATCTTTGTCATGAGTTAGGGATTCAGTTGCAGCATTCAGTTCCCTATACTCTGCAGCAAAACGAAGTTGTTGAGTGGAAAAACATATCTCTAAAGGAGATGGCATCTTACATGTTGCATGCAAATTCACTACCATAGAGACTATGGGTCGAAACACTTAATTGTGCAACATACATCCAAAAAATATCTCCCCATAGATCTGTCAAGGATAAGACCCCCCTACGAGGCTTGGAGCGGCCTCAAACCGGAAGTGACCCACATTCGCATTTTTGGTTCACGTGCATGGGCCTATATTCCCTCTGAAAAGAGGAAGGCACTTGATCCACAGAGCAGTGAGTGAATTTTTTTTGGCTACCCTGACAGTGTGAAGGGATATAGGCTTATTGATCTTTCCTCGGACCGACTCATAATTGAGCAAAGTGTCCAATTCGAGGAAAGTGTATCACATGCACCTCAATAGCTACATGCAAACACCTTCATTCTACCACCTATCTGAGATGATGAGCATGCACATGCAGACTCTTCTTTAGATGAGAGTTTTGATTCATAGGACTCAGATGATTCTGATTTAGAGTCAATACAGTCAAATATAGAGTCAGAGCATCCAGATGCAATTGCAGAGCCAGAGAAAAGGCCCAAGTGGGAACAGACTAATCTTTAGGATGGAGGGGATCTTGTTGGTGATCCAAATGGTACTAGGAGGAATCGATATGATTTAGAGTAGCCTCATGTTGCACTCACTGACACTAAACCATTTCCCTCCATGCATCTTTTCTTGGTTCAGTCTTCAGATCCACAGTCTTATGGCGAGGTTGTTGGAAATCCCTTTTGGGAATCCACCATGCAAGAGGAGTACAAATATCTCCTCAAGAAATAGACTTGGGATATAGTTCCCCTTCCTTCTGGGAGGAAACTTGTTATATGCAGATGGTTCTACAAGACCAAGAGCGTAGCAGATGGATAGATTAACAGATACAAAGTCAGGCTTGTTTCCAACGACTTTCAGCAAGTTCATGGTATTAACTATGATGAGAGCTTTGATCCAGTAGAGAAGATGGGTTCCTGTAAATGTGTTGAACCTGCAAATAATATATCTATCTAAACAATAATACACACATTTGCAGAGAGAAATTGAGAAAGAAAAAGGAGAGAAAGAATGAAAGAATTCTCATTAACCGTTGTGAATAATGAATAATTTACACATGATATACTCTGTATAACTCAATGATTTTGACTAGAGGATAACCAATGCACCATAGTGGTGGTCTAGGGTGATCTAGACACACACCATCAGTTACGGGAGTGAACTTCCACCTAGTCTAGTCTCTCAGGCAGTTACGAGAGTGAACTTCCACCTAGTTGAGTTAACTAGTAAACTAGTCTTCAGTTAACTGACTAAACAAAGAGTAGTGAGGAGTTAACTCAAGGAATCAAGGCTAATGCGCCACTCTGGTGATGATACCAAGGCAATTTTGAATTAGCATGGTGATGATCCCAATGTTGCATGGTGACAACACCAATGCAGCATCTAAACTCAACTCAACTAGTCAAAATGAAGTGTCAACTGAAAGAGAATATTCTCCAGGTGGAATATTCTCCCCTAAATTATAGGAGACTAGATAATGACTAATTATAACTAATAAACAAGGGAAAACCTTAGGAAAAATAAATCCTAGGTGTGTGTGAAGTAACTCCAACAATTCCATATGATTGGCACTTACCATTGCGGCAACCAAGGGATGGAAAGTCCATGAGATGGACATGAAGAATGGATTTCTTCACGGTGATCTCTCTGAGGAGATCTACATGGAGCAGCCCTAGGAGTTTATGCAGGACTCATATTTGGTCTGTTGAGTGAAGAAGTTCCTGTATGGCCTCAAGTAGGTTTTGAGGGCATGGTATGCCAATATGGACTCCTACTTATTGTCACAGAACTTTGTCGTTGTAAATCAGACCTAGATGTCTACATGCTCAGGATGGATGATTCACTTCTACTTTTAGTTCGGTACGTTGATGATTTTTTAATCACTGGCTGCTCGAATTCAATGATTGTTTCATTCAAGAGGATTCTACATGACAGGTTTTTTATGATGGACATGGGTGCACCACACTTCTTCCTTGGACATGAGATCAGTCAGGATGCATCAAGCATCAAACTGTCTCAGGCCAAGTATGCACAAGATCTCTTTGAGAGATTTTACATGACAGACTGCAAGTCTACTCCAACTCCTTTCCTATCAAGAGTCAAACTTGAGGATGGTGGGAATGTTGGGTATGTGTTATATTCTTTGCCTCAGGAAATGTGTCACATATTTAGGTGTGTTTTCGGCACATGGTTTCTTTGCCAATGGTTTTCTATTTCCAATTAAGTAATTAGTGTTGTTGACTAATCCAATTCATTGGGTTAGGGTTTTCGATGCCGTTGGCTCCGATATGTATATTGTATTATAAACAATGTAACACAATGAAAATATAGAATATGATGGTTTTACCGGTTCGGGTTTCCAGGGGAAAAATCGCTATGTAATGTTTGTATTTTCCATTGTATATTTTCTGTTCTTTTACTGAATATTTGTTTGCAACAAATATTGTACAAGGTTAAAATGAAGAGGGGAGACTAAACTGGTTGACAACACACTATACAGACAACTAGTGGGGAGCATGTTGTATCTCACACACTCCAGACTAGACCTCTCATATGCAATTAGCACAGTTTCCAGGTTCATGTCAGAGCCACATGAGCTACATTGGAAGGATGGAAAGTGTATCCTTCGATACGTACAGGGCACCATCACCTTTGGGATTCATTATGCAACAAACTCTACATTAGATCTCATCGGGTTTATTGATTCCGACTGGGTTGGTGATAGCACTGATCGCAAGTCCACATCTATTTACTCACTCAGTATTGGTTTCGGGCCTATCTATTGGTCAAGTAAGAAGCAAGTTTCCATTGCTCTATCTTTAGATGAGGTAGAGTACAAAGGGATAGTTAACATAACCATCCAGGCTATGTGGCTACAACATTTTCTCACTGAGTTGGGCATTCAGCTTCATCGATCGATCGTCATCTGGTGTGACAACCAAAGCACTCTGAAGTTCTGCAAAGATCCAATTCAGAGGAAACAGATGAAGGACATTGAGATCCACATACAATACATCTAGGACTTAGTACATGAGGGGATCATTGACTTACATTTATGTCTTTCAGCAGAACAGACGACATACATCTTCACCAAGACCTTCACTGAGCAGAAATTCCATTCTCTGCGAAGTCGTCTTGGAGTGAAGGAAACAGTTGCCTAGCAANTGTTTAGGGGGGGTGTTGGAGTTACTTCACACACACCTAGGATTTATTTTTCCTAAGGTTTTTTTCTTGTTTATTAGTCATAATTAGTCATTATCTAGTCTCCTATATTTTAGGGGAGAATATTCCACCTAGAGAATATTCTCATTCAGTTGACACTTCAGTTTGACTAGTTGAGTTGAGTTTAGATGTTGCATTGGTTTTGTCACCATGCAACATTGGGATCATCACCATGATAATTCGACCTTGCCTTGGTATCATCACCAAACTAGCGCATTACCCTTTATTCTCTGAGTTAACTCCTCACTATTCTATGTTTAGTCAATTAACTGAAGACTAGTTGACTAGTTAACTCAACTAGGTGGCAGTTCACTCATGTAACTGCCTGAGAGACTGGACTAGGTGACAGTTCACTCCCATAACTGTTGGTGTGTGTCTAGATCACTCTAGACCACCACTATGGTGCATTGGTTCTCCTCTAGTGCACACTCATTGAGTTATACAAAGTATATCATGTGTAAATTATTCATTATTCACAATGGTTAATGAGAATTCTTCCATTTTTTCTCTCCTTTTTCTTCTTTCTAAATTTGTCTCTGCAAATGTGTGTAGTATTTTCTAGCTAGATATATTTTGTGCAGGTTCAACACATTTACAAAAACTAACCCTTTCAGTTCAGAGAGGGATATCTCCTGTCACTTGGTCTCTTGGAAGATGGATCTTCTCTAAAGGTTTAATGGCTAGGTTTTGATTTGATGAAATATTTATGGGGTTTTCTGGAAAGAAGGAAAGGAACATGTTGGGCAATGGAGTCAACTCTAAAAACAATTGAAACAGTGTTTGGTAGGTATATTTCTCAAGGAATAAAAGGCAAGGTAGGTGATGAAATTTGAATCTTTTAATTTGTTCTGATAAGATAGAAGAAAGAGGAAAACATATGACATCAATCAGAGCACCATAAGAGATGAATTCTGATGAGTGAAAAAAAAACATAATTCAAAATTACTTAGATATAAAGCACCATTTAGATGAATTTCAGACCCATTGACATCCAATTTTAAACATATGAAAGGTTGTAGATGAAGATATATCAAACTAGAAAAACATACATGAAACGAATCACATAATTCAAGTCATCACCACATGAATCATTGGTATGAACAACTCTGTACATCTCCACTTGTATTCATTCAAATTCAGAAATTATTACAATGATCAGTACAATTCGTCCCTTTGTACTTATGCCAACCTGCTCCCCTTTTCACATCAAAATGATCAAATATATATAGGTCTATTTCCACACTAGGCTAATAGGATTCAAACTACTACTATCTATGATAATGGATCTAGTTACATCAAAGGAGAACAACTCCTAAACAACTTAGTAAAAATAGTAAATTCGATTTGACCATATTCAATGTAAAACAAAAAATCTTTTACAAAATAGATTTTGAGTATAATTTGAGTTTGATATTGTGATGAGTCATCAACTACATATGAAGACTGATTTGAGAGTATTGTGTGCGTTGTTGGGTACCTCTTCCACCTTTGCGTAGAGAACTGAAGCTAATGTTGCATAGATGCAACCTACAATGTTTTTGTAGCGAACTTGCATAGCGCAGGGATTTTCTTGAAACCCGTGCATTTGTTGGTAGAAACAACTTGCTGGAGACTTGACCTCATCTTAAAAACTGCATACCAATTACCTCTTGTTGACCTCTCAATCCTTGTGTACTTACAGTACTTGTTTTGCGTGATCTCGCTACGCAAGTGTTGTACATGAAATTTTTTAAACAAAGCTGCAGATGTGGCTTAGATGGTGGTTTCAAATTGTCAACCTTCTCTAAATCAGAGGTACAAAGAGTGTAAAATTTCTTTTCACAAAAAAATATTAAAATTGACAACATCCTTACTTCTTCTTTACCACCATTGACCTTGCACTTTCTCATAGTGAACAAAATTTCAATAAAAACTCAAAACCTGTGACGACCCCTTATTCCAAAAAGAAAAAATTGTGAGGATTCTTCATTTATATTTTTTCTATCTCAGCAAGAAGGTCAATCTTACCTTTTCCATCCTCATTAATTTTAACTTGTAACCTCGGAGACCTATTTGTCTTTCTTAGTGATAAATTATGCCTCTTCAAATTATGTACTTGCCTAGATAAAAGTGCACTACTCTTCAATTTTTATTGGGCCTTTTGTTGATTAAGGTTGGTTGTCATTGATGTCAACCCTTGAAGAAAGACCCATAGCACAAAGGTTTGGGTAATGGAACCAATAGTGTTTGATGTAAATATGACTCATTATTTTTTTTTCATGGTGGATAAGAAGTAAATATGGATGAACTCCAAAGTGGTCCCCTTATGGTGAAAGCCCTCATGGGAAGACGCTTTGTGCAGTAAGAGAACCCATGCTTAATTATGGAATAATGAGAAGAATGAAAGTGAATTTGTTAGGGAAAATATCCTAGATGGATAGTGCTTGTCATGTCATTTCTGGTGGTATGTGGAATTTCACATAATTCCTCACGGTTAGAGAGTTATGGCCATGAGAAGTTGGAGACCCCAGGTTTGGGTAATGGACCCAAGTTTGTTTGATGGGTAACGGTATGAGTTATGATATA
>ML781054.1:35648-52897 GCA_009831015.1 Picea engelmannii
AATAATAATTTTAATGGATAAATTAGAAGTGGACCCAACCCTAAAATAAGGAAAGTGGGGCCAAGTGACCTAGAAGATGTTTTTAAGGAAGCTACTTGGAGAGTATAAATAAGAGGCAAGGCTCTCTCATTTGAATAACACTTCAGAATATTGAATATCTATATGTGTCTGAGGTATAAAAATGATATCTAAGCCAAAATTCTGAGGAAAGTGAAGAAAAGAAGGCCGAAATGCAAGAAATGATAAATTATTTTGATGGTGCTTTCTAAGGTATGTTATTTTCAGGTCATCTCACCATTTTCGCTATAACTTTTTTTCTATAATGATTCAGATCCTGAAATTTCTATGAAAGTGATAAAACATATCCAAGTATCTGTGGTTAAAAAATTAGCTTGTGGTCATTGTATTTTTGGATTTACACTCTGTGGAAAATAGGGTTTGTGGCCAGTCCTGAAACTAGTCAAAATCAGGTGTTTCTGGTAAATACGTCATAACTTCTTCATAACATATCCAAATTAGGTGAGACAAATTTTTTTGGTTAGGGTACAGTCTGTAGTATCCTGTGTAATATTTTTATATCATTTCATCAAATATTTTGTGCGGGGAATTCTCTACAAGGTCGCTCTCTAGAATAAGCCAGAATTCAGCAAGGTATGTCATTTTTCCAATAACTTATTTTCTGAGAGGTTCCAAGTAGTGCCAATTGGAGGAATTGCATAAAACACACTGAAGAAAATTGTGTATCAGTTTCATATATTTATAAATTACAGGTTCAAAGTTATGATTACTTCAAGTTAGGGTTGTTGACTAATCCAAAACTAGTCATGTGAAACTAAAGAAAAGTTTGATGAAAATGCTAGTCTCTTGTTTTTAAAGTTAAGGAAGGTTTGTAGGCATATACAACAGGTATATTATAGAGCTACAAATAATATTTGGATGATGAAATTGATGAGGGCTTTTGGTTGAGGTACATGTTGAGTACATGGTTGAGACAAGTAGTTGATGAGTTGGCGCACATACATGAGGTGTATAGTTGATGATATTGGTACATATTGATGAGTCATAGTTTATGAGTAGTTGACACATGATTGGTACATACTTGGCACATGGTTGGATGCACTTGTTTATGGTACAGGTTGATTACAGGTTGGTGCATGGTAGATGCACTTGTTTATGGTACAGGTTGATTACAGGTTGGTGCATGGTTGATGCACTTGTTTATGGTACATGTTGATTACAGGTTGGTGCATGGTTGATGCACCTTTTTGTGGTACAAGTTGATTACAGGTTGAGGTATAGGTTGATGCATGGTTGATGCATGGTTCAGATTTATTGGTACAGGTTTACAGTGGTATATCTCATAGTGATAGTGTGACAGTGGTTCAATCATTCTACTTCTACTTCAGGGTGGCAGGATGGGGCAAGGACAGGTGGTTGTAGCCACCTTCTAGTTGTAGCTGGAGAACATTGGGGGTTGTAGCCTCATTCTGGTTGTATCCATAGATTTTGGAAGTTGGAGCTTCCCTCGGGTTGTAGCCTAAGAAACTAGGGGGTTGGAGCCTCCTTCTAGTTGCAGCTGGAAAACAAAGGAAGTTGGTGCTTCCAATGAATGTAATTCTTCAAGACATATAAGAAAAATCATTCTATGGTTTTCTCCCGATTTGGGTTTCCACGTAAAACACTAGTGTATTGTGTATGTGTGTGATTGTTTATTTATCACTACTCATTATTGGATAATAATTCTACATTATAACATTTGAAGAAAAATGATTATAATTACGTTATTACTGATTCAACCCCCTCTCAGTAATCCAACACCTTTGAGAGTGTTGCAAAATCATTTGTGATAGTTGGTATACATTCCTAAAAATGTCTTTGAATCCTTAGTTCTGACAAATTTTTCTCCTCTTTGAGCTATATGATAAGATCTTGAGCCTCCCTTCACTGTTTATTTAGCCACTTTACTGTTTTTTCTCCTTCTACAGGTGAAGTGTGAGGTTTTTTAATTGTTGCAAGCTAGCCATGTACATCTAAACTCTTCTTCCTAGTTGAGGATCTTGTCATAGGATTTGTAGGTTTGGTCCAAACTGTAGTCTTAGAGCTTTGCATGAATTCAGGAACCTCCTCATCTAGTTTCATTTTCAATTCTCTACTCTCTTGGTAAAAATGGGCTATGGCATGTTGAGCCTCTTTGAGTTTTTTTTGCATATCTCTAATCTATGTGTCTCTTTCTCCTGATTTCACTTGGTCTTCATCCATCCCCTGAACTACATTTTCAACAAAATCTGTCTGCAATGTAGGTGTAAGAAACCTTCTAGAAGCTAACTTTATGGTTTGTTTGTTGGGTTAATGTATCTCTTTTTCCTCATTAGTGAACTGTAGCCTCCTACCCTTATTCACAATTGGTTGACTTGGTGAAGGTACCTCAACCTCCTTTCCTTTTCCTTTTCCCTTTTCTTCAATACTTCTTCCTTTTCCACCTGAGTTGTTACAAGCCAATCTTTCTGCGGATAAGGGGGTATCTCCTTTTGGGTCTAGGGGGATATTTTCTGAGGATTAAAAGGAGTCCCAATCCATGTTCATCTTTCTAAGTTCTTCAAACACTAGCATTTTGACAAAGGAAAAATGAAACAAATTATCTTGAGTTGGTTAGGCCTAGCCTGGACTTTATCTACCATTTTACCTAAACTCCTATATAGGTAAAAAGGTAAGTTCAATGTACTTTTTTATGTGAAATGCATGAGGAGTCTTACATGATACTAGTAAACCCTGTCAAACTTACCCTCACAAGTGAAATATCTTTGAATTACCCTTAACAACTTCTCATAAGGCTCCAACACATACTCTCTAGGGATAGTGGCACCAAACTTCTGCTTTATGCACTTGGTATTGAGGAAATCAATGTAAAACACAAGATCAAGAGGCATATATTTAAACCCATTTTCTGCTTGGATTGGAATATCCATGTTTCAGCAGTTATTGTCTCCTATGACACTGGGAAAATGACCTCAACAATTTTTTTTTTAACACCATTAAAATTCAGAGAAAAATCCTTTGTCAACTACAGGTTATACCCTTGAATTTTCTCACAAAACCACATGCACCTAGCCTGCTCAAAGGACACTCTGAATGCAAGGTCTAAATTCACCAAACTCAGACTTTGTGGCTCATACCTCAGTACACTTCCTCCCCTGTACTTATTTTTCTCCTGATTTTTCATAACTTGTGGATTGCAAGATAAAATTGAGACTGATAAAGGAAGAGGGGTCCAAAAACTCATATAGACACTTTACACAGCAAAACAACAGGGTTAGTATTTGCTTAATTTAGCATTAGGATCTTCCACTATATGAAAGGCAGGTTTTAGCATGGATTAAACATTTGAATCGGGCCCACTGGTATTTACACAAAAAACTAAAGGAACGGGGGATGCGTAGCGAGAGCACATGTAATAGAGTTTTCATAGCGAAAGACTCTGCACAAAGCTTGTGTAGCGAGAGACCATGTACATAATTTGTGTAAAAGAGGGTTTCTTTGAATCATTCTCGAAAAGAAGTGGTTGATCACAAGTTGAGGATGCATGCAAACAAACAAAAGGTGGAAAATATACATGCATGAGTTGAGGAAGAGATTTGAAAGGGAAAAGTACCCATTTTGGATGATAATACTTTTCAAATTGTTCCAAGTAACTTGCACAGTGTGTTTGGACAGCGTGCACATGTTTTCTGCACTTGAGGTACAACTAACACGAAACGTGATCATAACCTCCTTGTTGAGTTCGTCATGTGTAATTATGATCATTGATACCTTTTGAATTTATTTTCCCTCCTAGACTTACAACTCAACTTTGACATACCATTTCCCACCTTTGGAAATTATTTCAAACTAAAAAGCCAAAGACCTTTGTTAACCTTTTCATGTGATAGACTCCTATACACCTTTAATAACTCTTTTCTTTTATGATGTGTAATGATGTGTCATGAAATTCACAAAAACCATTCGAATTAGAATTACAATTTGATTCCTTTTGACATACCTTTTATTTTTTATTTGATCAATGACCCAAGGACCTTGAATCATCTTATGAGAAAACACACACACACACACACACACACACTACTACTCAATTAGGAATGCATTGGTATTCTCAATACCAAGGCATGACTTTGCAAACTCTGAACAAACCTCTAACTCTACCCTAAAAATAATGATGCTAACATTTGGATCCAATGGAGATGCTATCCTCCCTATGAGGTAGAAAAGAACTCATAGATCATGTGCCTGATCCATTGGGTTTCTCCCAACTTTTCTGATACCTTCAACCTACAAGCTATGACCTGATTTTCCATTAAATAACTCTTCAACTGAAACTACAAATCAAACTGGAACTTGAAGTTATTTCACCCTGCTAACTATAAACTAAATGTTGAAACTAAATTAAAAACTAGTGAAGAATGCTCAAATGTGAGCTTATTGGCACACAATCCTACTCTAATCTACTGAAGACAACTGCTGAATCAAATAAAACTGAAATGCCAATGCAACCAGTCAAGTATTTTCTCAACTAACATGACTGCCTTACTATGCTTCAACAAGATCAGAATTGGAACATGTAACAACAAAGGAAATTCATGCTGTAATTTGTCTCCACGGGGAAAAAATGGCTGAAAAATTAAGCTGAAACACTCCTCCATATAGTCCACTACAAGATCTTTGAAATCAAAGGACAAAGACAATAATGCATCTTTTTGGTTCTCTTGAAATGAAGCTTCGAAAGAAAGATCCTAAAATTGAATAGTTAGGGGTATTTCTTGATCTTTTAAAACCTCAAGCTCTTTCTCAATGTCCTTGACAAATTCATCCAAAAACTGGATTTTATCTTCTGAACTACATTTACATGTCTTTAAATAAGAAGAAAAAAATGAAGAAAAAATTTCTTCCACTTCTTGATCAGTGTGTGTATCATTCCATTCTCTAAAATATTGAATGGAAAGTGAATCTGCTACAAACTCTTCTTTTTCCATCCATGTTTCAAAGAAAACAACCCAACAAACTAAAAAATATCTTATGGATTTGGTGGGTAAAACTTCAACCCAACTTCTACGTTTTCCTCAGAACGAATCATAAAACAGCCTAAGGAATACATATTCATTCTTGACTCTAAGAAGCTCAGTAAATTCACGAAAATTTGATATATGCTTCAAATTCAAAATTAAATCCTCGCCATCAAATTTTGGAACATTTCTTAAACAATATCCATCCTTGAGTAAAGGAGTTGGAAAACCATAAATCTATGAAAAGTCCAAACATGCATACCTTGAAACAATTGTAGCAGCATCTCAGTTCTTCATCGAATTTATTGGAGTCACTAGTACCTTCTTCAAGATTTAAAACCTTCAGACAGTGGAGTCACCATTGATACTTTGACATTTAGATACAATTGATAATGGAGTCTCCAAGTGGATGATTTACAACCTCTTTGTGTTTGATCATTGTCCACCATCAACAATCAGATCTAAACTTTGTCGTTCTTTCCCAGGGAAAAATTCACTTTTGTTCCCCGACAACGTTGCCAAAATGTTATCACTAAGTAAATTTCCTAGGCTGAGGGGACAACTTACAAAGGTAACCACAAAACCAATTCAGAACTGAAAACTAGCCCTTTCAGTTCAGAGAAGGATCTCTCTTGTCACTTAGTCTCTTGAAAGATGGATATTATTTAAAGGTTTAATGGGTAGGTTTTGATTTGATGAAATACTTATGGGTTTTTCTAACAAGAAGGAAAGGAACATGTTGAGAAATGGAGTCAACTTTGAAAACAATTGAAACAATGTTTCATAGGTAGAGTTTTCAAGGAAGCAAATGCAAAGTAGGTGATGAACTTGCAGTCTTTTAATTTGTTGTGATAAGATGGAAGAAAGAGGAAATGATATGACATCAATCAGAGCACCATAAGAGATGAATTTTGATGAGTTAATAAAGAAAAACAGAATTCAAAATTGCATATATATAAAGCACCATTTAGATGAATTTCACACCCATTAACATCCAATTTTAAACATATGAAAGGTTGCAAATGAAGAGATAAAAAACTATAAAAACATGCATGAAAGGAAGAACATACTTCAAGTCATTACCACATGAATCTTTGGTATCAAAAACTCTGGACATCTCCACTTGTATTCATTAAAATTCAGAAATTATTACAATGATCAGTACAATTCATCCCTTTGTACTTCTGCCAACCTGCCCACCCTTTTTACATCAAATCGATCAAATATATATAGGTCTATTTCCACACTCAAAAACTAAGAGTCAAACTAATTCTATCTATAATAATGGATCTGGTTACATCAAAGGAGAACAACTCCTAAACAACTTACTAAAAATAGTAAATTCGATTTGACCATCTTTAATGTAAAACAAAAAATCTTTTACAAAATAGATTTTGAGTATAATTCGAGTTTGATGTTGTTGTGAGTCATCAACTACATATGGAGACCAATTTTAGAGCATCATGTGTGTTTTTGGGTACATCTTCCACCTTTGTGTAGCAAACTGAATCTAATTCTATGTAGATGCAACCTATAGCATTTGCGTAGTGAAATTGCGTAGCGCGGGGATTGTATTGAAACATGTGAATTTGGTGGTAGAAACAACTTGTTGGATACCTAAAATCATCTTTAAAATGCATACCAATTACCTCTTGATGACCTTTAAATCCTTGTGTACTTATAGTACTTGCATAGCGTGAGCTTGCTATGCAAGTGTTGTACATGACAATTTTTAAACAAAGTTACAGATGGGCTTAGATGGCAGTTTCATCTTGTCAACCTTCTATGAATCATAGGTACATAGAGTGTAAAAGGTATTTTCAAAACAAATATTGAAATTGAAAACATCCTTACTTCTTCTTTAACACCATTGAACTTGCACTTTCTCATAGTGAACAAAATTTCAACAAAATACTCAAAACTTGTGATGACCCCTTTTTCCAAAAAGACAAAATTGTGAGGATTCTTCATTTATATTTCCACGATCTCAGCAAGCAGGTCCATCTTACTTTTTCCATCCTCATCAATTTTCACTTGTAACCTCAGAGACATGTTTGTCTTGCTTAGTGATAAATTATGCATATTCAAATTATGTACTTGCCTAGATAAGAGTGCACTTATCTTCAATTTTGATTGAGCCTTTGAGAGTGTTGCACAGGCCTTTTTTTATAGTTGGTCTACATTCCTAAAAATGTCTCTAAATCCTTAGTTCTAACATCATCATGTTCTCCTCTCTGTGTTGGATCATAAGATCTTGATCCTCCCTTCACTGTTTATTTATCCTCTTTACAGTTTTTTCTCCTTCTACAGGTGAAGTGTGAGGATTCTCACTTGTTTCAAGCTGGCCCTGTACATCTAAAATATTCTTCCTAGTTGAGGATCTTGTCAGAGGATCTATAGGTTTGGTCCAAACTATATTCTTAGGGATTTGCATAACTTCAGGAACCTCCTCAACTAGTTTCCTTTTCAATTCTTTACTCTCTTGGTAAAGTTGGGCTATAACATGTTGAGCCTCTTTGAGTTATTTTTGCATATCTCTAATCTCTATGTCTCTTTCTCTTGATTTCATTTGGTCTTCATCCATCCCCTGAGCTGTGGTTTCAAAAAAAATTGTCTGCAATGTAGGTGTAGGAAACCTTCTAGCATCCGACCTTGTGGTTGGTCTGCTGGGTTTTTGTGTCTCCTTTTCCTCATCAATGAACCATATACTCCTACCCTTCTTCACAATTGGAAGGCTTGGTGAAGGGTACTCAACCTCCTTTTCTTTTCATTTTCCATTTTCTGCAGCACTTCACTCTTTTCCACCTGAGTTGTTAGAGGCCAATATTTCTACAGATAAGGGGGTATCTCCTTTGGGGTCTAAGGGGATATTTGTTGAGGTTAAAAAGGAGTCCCAATCCATGTTCATATTTATAATTTCTTCAAACACTAGCATTTTTACCAAGGAAAAATGAGACAAAATACTCTTGAGTTGCTCAACCCTGGCCTGGACTTTATCCTCCATTTTACCTAAACTCCTATATAGGTAAAAAGGTAAGTTCAAGGTATGTTTTCCTATGAAATGCATGAGGAGTCTTACATGATACTAGTAATCCCTGTCAAACCTACCCTCATAAGTGAAATATATTTAATTTCCCTTAAAAAAAATTCATAAGGATCCAACACATACTCTCTTGGGATAGTGGCACCAAACTTCTACATTTTGTACGTGGGCTTGAGGAAATCAGTGTAAAACACATGATCAAGAGGCATACTTTTAAACCATTTTTCTCCTTGGATTGGAATCTTTGTTGCAACAGATATTGTCTCCTCTAACACTGGGAAAATGACCTCAACAATTTTTGTTTGAACACCATTCAAATTCAGAGAAAACTCCTTTGTCAACTACAGTTTATACCCTTTAATTTTCTCACAAAACCTCATGCACCCGACCTACTCAAAAGACACTCTGAATGTAGGGTATGAATTCACTAGACTCAAACTCTGTGGTTCATACCTCAGCATGATGCCTCCTCTATACTTCTTTTTCTCATGATCTGTCATAGCTTGTGGATTGCAAGATAAACTTGAGACTGATAAAGGAAGAGGGGTCCAAAAAAATCAGACAAACACTTTACACAGCAAAACAACAGGGCTAGGGTTTTCTTACTTTAGCATTAGGATCTTTCACTATAAGAAAGGTAGGTTTTAGCATGGATTAAACATTTGAATCAATCCCACTAGTATTTACACAAAAAAGTAAAGGAACGGGGTATGCGTAGCAAGAGAACTTGTAACAAAGTTTGCATAGCGAAATACTATGCATAGAGCTTGCATAGCGAGAGACCTTGCACATAATTTGTGTAGTGAGGAGACTAGTTTGCGTAGCAACGGGTTTATTTGAAGCTTTCTCTAAAAGAAGTGGTTGATCACAGGCCGAAGATCCATGCTAACAAACAAAAGGTGGAAAATATGTATGCATGAGTTGAGGAAGAGATTTGAAAGGGAGAAGTACCCATTTTGAATGATAAGACTTTTCAAACTATTCCAAATAACTTGTACAGTGTGTTTGCACAACACATACATGTTTTCTACGATCGAGGTACAACTAACATGAAACATGATCATAACCTCCTTTTTGACTTCGTCATATGCGATGATGATCATTGATACCTTTTGAAATGACGTTCCCTCCTAGACTTAAAAATTGACTTTGACATACCATTTCCCACCTTTGGAAATTATTTCAAACTAAAAATCCAAATACCTTTGCAAACCTTTTCATGTGATAGACTCATATACACCTTTAATAGCTCTTTTCTTTCATGATGTGTAATGATGTATCATGAAATTCTCAAAAACCATTCGAATTAGACTTATAATTTGACTCATTTTGACATACCTCTTATCTTTTATTTGATCAATGACCCAAGGACCTTGAATCATCTCATGAGACAAAACACACACACACACACACTGGGAATCAATTAGAAATGCATTGGTATTATCGTGACCAAGGTATGACTTTGTAAAATCTGAACAAACCTCTAACACTACCCTAAAAATAATGATGCTAAAACAACATATCCGTAACACTCATACATAGAATCTTTCCTTATCATCCTATTCCATCACTCTCCTTACCGAACAAGACCTCTCGATATATTGGAACCCCTATTCTCCCAACCCATTACATATTTATACATGAATTCTAGGGCTTAAGACCCTACTTTTCTCACCCCAAAACCCTATTACAACTCATGAAAACTCAAGTTGACTTGTTGATCAGGCTTGATTTTCCTCCTTTTACATATGCATATTTTGTTTTCCTTCTCGACAGTTGGTCTTTCTGTTTTTGCGTGTATTTCGACTTTTGCCATGTTGAACTGTTCTCCTTCCTTTTCTCCCACTTTCTTCTCTTTATTTATTCTCTGCTTCATTCTCTGCTTTATTCTTCTGCTTGTTGCGCACTGTACTCGTGAATATGTCTTTTCTATGCACTCCACTCTTGTATGTTCCTTTGTTGCACACTCCTCTTTTGGCTTGTATTCTTTCTTCTTTTGTTGCACAAATCCTTCATACTTATGATTTATGTGAAATTGAATCCAAAATGCCTGTAAACTTAATCCAAAATTCCTATCCAACAGGCCTCCAAAACTCACCTATGGCTCATCCTGAGCCACTCAGGCCTTTTGTGCATTCCTCCATACTTCTATGAAATTTTGGGAGGCATCCTTTATTGTTACAACATCCTTTATTATTTTTTCCATTATTCCCAAAATTTCCTCTAGACCCTGCATAGTCAAGGTCGTAAGCTTCTCTTCTGTGTCATGTGTTTCTTTCTTCACTTTTTCCTTTGTAGTGTCCAATTATCCTATTACCCTTAGCACCTCATCTTGCATCATTCCTAATCGTTGTTGAAGGATATTTTGTTGGTCTCGTAACTTATCGATTTCACCATATGACTGCCTTTGTGACAAAATGGTCTTCATCCATTCAATGGGTAGGAGAGTTTTTATGATCTTCAAAACCTTATGCACATTTTATTTTGCATCTCTCAATCTAGTTTACATGGCCTTCATGTCCGGATCCTCTACTAGGTTGGTCTAGATCTGTGCACTTTCCTCACAGAACTTTGCACATTCTTCCTCCATCCTCTTGATGTTTTCTAATGCTATCATCGTTGTTTTCTCTCTTCCCTCCCTTTCTTATGGTGGTGTTCTTGGCATTATATGCATTTGTAAGTCTTCAATTTTTCTACAGAAGCCATTGATGACTTCACCAATTTTCGAGACTTGTTCCTCCATGGTGGGCTCTACTACTAATGGTACTTCAAAGATTTCCTTGTACAACGTTTGGACAACCTCTTGTTTCTTTTGAGCCACTTTCTCAACTTCGTCCTTCCCTTTTAAGGATTTCTCAACCCTTTTCTTGGCCTCATTCTTTGCCTTCATTGCTCCTTCCAATTTTTCTGCAACTTCACTCTTTTCCTACAGAGCCATTTCATGTTTTTGTTGTATTTGATCCCTTTCATCCATCACTTTGGCCATTTCTATGTTTGATTCATCTACACAGAGCCTTATATCATGAAAAATACCTACTTGCAAACTCTATAGTATGTGTATGGAATCTGTGACAACATTATATTCAGGTGACCCAGTGTCTTCATCTAGTATTGCAGTTCTGGCATTGGGAACTCAATTTCATCTATGTCAATTTCTAGCATTCTGTGCCCAACTGCTAACGTGGAAAGGACTAGATGAGCAACCTTTGATTCCTCCACCATACTTGTGGATGGTCCTCCCTATGATATTCCCTCTGGTGTTATTTTGGTTTCTTCCAAGAGATTTTTTAATGATACCAATTGATCTTTCACCTTCTGGTGTTTTTCTCCTTGTTTCCTCATAGCTTCCTCAATGTTCTCCTCTACAGCATCCCGTACTTAGTATCCAATTCAATTCATGTCATCATCAATCAAATTATAGACAGGGGTACCTTTTGCGCTTTCATCTTCTTGTGTGTACCTCTTGTTGGATCCTTCCCCTTGTCTTTTTGTTTCACTCCTATTGTGGGGACTGTGGACTACATTTCTCCTATTGATGGTCTTGGTGTTACTCTATGTTAGTTCTAGTTCGGTTTTAGATCATCTCTAAGTTAGATCTAGTTTTCTTCAGTTTTCTCTGTATGCTCACAACTCTAATTAATTGCAAATAAACTTCTTCATCGGGCCCTTTGGCGCTTTTATCACCCTTCAACAGTTGTACAAGTTCCTTTATTCCCAATGTAAATGTCGAATCCGGTCATAATCAACCATTAATACTTTCCTTACTATGGAATTAATGTCAATCCTCCGTTGGATTTTTCCTTCTATTTATGACTATGTGTCTCTATTACGTATTATTATTATGGATTTTTAACTGTATTTTTCATGCTTTAATTCCCTTAACGATCTTTTCCCTCACTTGAATTTTACGCGCACTTAACTGACTTTGCATTGTTTCTGTTATCCGTGTGATACAACTTTTTTTTGCATGATACTTCTTCATGTTTACCTTTGTCTTCCTTCTTTGTTTTCGACTTTTTATTTGTTTTCTTCTTTTTTATACTTTTTTTTTGTTTTTTTTGTATTTTACTTCCCACTTATAGTACAACTACTATGATACATGTGTTATGTGCGCAGTTCAGATTAATGCACAGAGAGTCGGTCATCTCGATAGAGTTTCAACTGACTCCTAGTCACCATTCCTCCCATGGTTTCTCCGCTATATGTTTCCAACTGCACAGCACCTACCTCCATCACATGTTGAATTACATAGGGTCCTAATCAATGCATTCAAAAATTTCCTTGATGTTGCATAAAATTACTATTGCAGAGTAATAATAAGTCTCCCACTTGAAAAAAAAATTGTTTAATGTGTCTATCATGTTGTTCCTTCTCTCTTTCCTTTTGAACTTGTTGATGGAATCATGTGACAAACCGATATTCATAAAGTTGTACTAACTATCATAATATCTCTTCTACTGCGCCAGAGTATAAAAGTTCAATAATCGTTGCAACGCACAGGCTAGGTAGAATAAAATCCATCGACATCACTGCTTCTTGGCTATAGACCAACCTAAAATATGTCTTTCCTGTCAAGTTTTTTCTTGTAGTCTTGTAGGCCCATAAAACTTTAGGAACCCTTAAGTCCCAATCATCTCTCCCTACGTTGCAAACCTCTTTCAAAGCATTCTCCAAAATTTTATTAAAAGCTTCTACTGTCCCACTAGCCTAAGGATGGTACGGTGTACTCTTATGGTGATGGATTCGAAACTCCTAAATCATTGTTGCAATTGTTTTATTCAGGAAGTGTGTTCCTTGATCACTGAGTAATGTGCACATACATATGAATCGTGTAACTACATTCTCAAATATTAACCACACAGAAGTCTCTCTGGTACAGTCTGTGAATAGTGTTTCTTCTTCCCATATGGTCAAATACTCCATCGCAATGATTATATATCTCACTCCTAATATTCATTTTGATGGGTTGATTGGCCCCATAAAGTCTATTTCCCACTTATAAAACACTTGCAACGTAACATGTGGGTACAAAGGAATTACATACCTCTTGGATGGATGTCTCACCATTTTCTATGCATCACATTCCTGAAAGTATTCTTTATCATCCTTATGAGGTTCATGAAACTATAGTCCTATACACAAGATATTTTTTGTGGTCACTTTACCTACGCAGTGTCCTTCTGCAATCCTTTCATGCACTTCTATGAGTATCATAGGCCTTTCATGTTCTAGTACACATCGTATCAATATTCCATCTACACCTAAATTTTATAAGTTCCCTACAATCAAATGATAATCTATTGTTTTAACCATTGATTGTTCCTTCTACATGACTATCATATCTGGCAAGGTCATTTCTGTACTTAGAAACTACACGATGTATGCAAAGTAGTCATCCACCATCTTAATTGCAAATAATTGTGCATCTGGAAATATTTCATCTAGGTTCCTTGTATCTTCTCCTGATACTATGTGTGATAAGTAGTCAATTCCTCCATTCAACTTCCCTGGTTTCACAAAAACCCAAAGTCATATTCTTGAAACATCAGTAACCATATTCCTATTATCCCCCCAACACTGGCTTGTTCACTAAGTATTTTAGTGCATAATGGTCTGTGTACATCTTAAAGTGAGAACCCAATAAATAATGTCTGAACTTCTGCAGCACATATGCCATTTCCAATCATTATGGTTTTGTATGGGTATAATTATTCTATGTTGTAGACAACTTCCTACTTGCAAAATCAATTAGGTGATCTATGTCTCCTTCCCCTGGTTGAGATAGTAATGCACCCAAAGCTATGGAATACACATCTACTTGAACATGGAACTCCTTGTTCCAATATGGAAAGATCAAAATCGACTCGGTTACTATTTTTTCTTTTAAAGTGTCCAAACCTTTATGAGAATCCTCATTCCATTGGAACTTATCTTCCTTCTTCAACAACTTCTCCATAGGTTTTGTGATATGTGCATAACCTTTGATAAAATTCCTATAATATCCTGTGTGACCAAGATTTTTCCTTAGATTTTTGACTGGTGTAGGTGGTTGTAAATATAAAATCATTGTAATCTTGGTAGGATCCACTAATAATCCTTTCTTGTAGACCACATGTCCCAACAAAATTACAAACAACGCACAAAAAATACACTTCTTCAAATTCAGCGAAGTATGACATTGTCTACACCTATCCAAAATTAACCTGAGTACTTCTATGTAATATTTCAATAGACTAAACACAGTCCAATCATCCAAGTATACTTCAAGGAATTTATGAATAAATTGCTTAAATGTTGCAACCACAACTCTTGAAAAAACTGTAGGTGCATTTTTCAATCCAAAGGGCATCATTGTGTATTGATAAGTTCCCTACTATGTTGCAAAGGTAGTATTATACCTATCTTCCTGAACAATTTTGATTTCATGGTACCTTGAGAATCCATCTATGAAAGAATACTTTTTCTACCCTCCTACATTCTCCAGTACCTCATATGTGAATGGTGTTGGAAATGGATCATGTAGACATGAATCGTTCAGCTTCCTCAGATCTAAAAAAATATTGATTATTTTTGTTTTATTGTCTTGCACTACCATTGGAATTATCCACTCTAATTTCTCCATTGGTTCAATTATTTGTGCATCCAACATCCTGTCTATTTATTCGTTCACCTTTTCTTTGTACTTTGGATTTAATCTGTAGGGTCTTTGTTGTATTGGTTTAGCACCCAGTTTCAAAGGGATATACATATCACCTAATTCCCCATTTATCCCCTTCATTTCTAAGAATGTATTTGGGAATAGTTCCTGATACTCACGCAATAAATATGAAATCTTCTCTACTATTTCATCAATCTAGTGATCCCCTATATGCACAAATTATGTATTTTCTTTCGTCCCAATATTTACATTATGTGTATTTATTGGATTTGTATACACAACAGATTCAAGCTCTATCCCTTCCGCTTCTCATTCTCCCTCGGTTTCAAGTACGTGCACATTCCTTGGATATTCCTCATCCTATTCTTATTTAGCAACATTGTAACACTCCAACAATTCATGAAAAATCATCGAAGCTTTGTGTGTACTACATAGTGGTACCACCTCCATCGACCCTTCTTCTAAGAATATATTGGTTTGAATGGTATGTAATGCTACATATACTAGTGGATACTCGTGTTCAAATGTAAATGTTACCTTGAATCTTTGAACCAGCTCATCCCAACTTTCTCTCTCTCTATGTTTTTCCAGTTCCAAATACCAGTCCTTCGGAATTGTATCCAGTGTATCTATAAACATGTGTATCCATTCCTCCTTTGGTGTCGAACTCCATCTATTTTTTCATTGTGCCACATGAATTTTTGGATTAATTATCCTTGTACACTTGTGCACACTATTCTCTAACTTAGTACCAAATCTTACATGTATTATTCTCCGACACTGCGACCAATCTTCCATCCCTTCTTTGTGTGCAACCCACCACCTGGATGGAGTAGATTTTAGGACAACATCTAGTGCCAAAAACCTTTTTTGTTTGGGTACCTACAACTCAAATTCCTTTAAAAACAATATTATGTCAATCAATCCATCATACATGGGTTTATCACATAGCTATGTTCCAATCCAACACAATTATTGAGTTATGCATGCACATCGTCTAGTTGATACTTAATGCATTCAGTGTTTCCAATGTTCCAAACCATCCTCTAAATCTGATGTGCAAGAACTAATTCTTCTCCAACTTAGCACACATTCTCTAGTGGGGTTTACATAATCATCCATCCATGCAGTCATGTTATACAAGTTATCGATTTTGTTTCCTCTGGCTGGCTCTATCTACATGTTTCCTTCTATCAGGTCCAAGGGTGCAGTAACCTTTAAGTCTCCTACCTCAAATATCATTTCCCTCCTTTTCAAAATAATCGCCTAATTATCTAATTCCCATTCGAGTCCCATTATTTTTATATATGGTTGACTGTCATCCATGATCTCAATGACTTCAAATTTTTTTACATTGTGCACTCCATCTATATTCATAGGTACTCTTGTCAATAAGCCAATTGGGACTATCTTGTGCTAGTTCGCTAACCTTAGTTGAATAGGGGACCATATTAACTTGGGTTTCAAAATCATCTCCCAAATTTTCTTTGGTAACACATTCACATCAGACCCCAAGTCCAAGATAACATTATCCACATCTTCTTCCCCAATCTATGCACTAAATCCAAATTCTTTGTTGGTCATTTTTTTGCATAGTACCTCATTCACTACCCTCTGTGTGATAGGATTTTCCCTTCCTTGCATGCAATGATCAATCATTTCATATAATTCATTCAACTTAGTTTAATCCTTCATTAATTCTACGCAAATTCTAAGGAACTCTCTTAGAGAACTCAACCTCCCAATGACTTATCTGGCATAATGTGATCTCTAAAATGAGGTGCAGATGATGTTGATACTCCCCAATCTGGTCCTAATATCTCTTTTATTTCCCTCTGATATGTCTCCTTTTCTTGTTGAGGGTTGAATGTTGGCATAGGTCCTACTGATTTCTTTACCCATTGCTCAACTTGTTTTCCTATGTTTTTCACATCCTCCCATGTTCTAGTTCCTTCACGTGTAACAATTGATATTCTAGGTCCTTCATTGTGTTTTTCGAATCATATTTTCTACACATTCTGATTTAGGTTCTGGTTTTGATTTCCTCTTTTGTTCCATTTAAAAATTAGTTGAGGAAAGTTTTGTGTCACATGGTCGAATTCTCTACAGTACGTGCAAGTCATACAAGGGTTCAACAAGTCACGATCTAAGTGTCTTGGTTTATTATAGTTGTAAAATATTATTTTTCCTCTACCTCCTCTACCAAAATTTCATCTACCTCGACCTATGCCAAAACTTTATTTGTTTCCTATATTAAATCCTCTATGATTATTATATTGTGGAAAACCCCTTTTGTCATAGAATTCTCCTCCTGAATCTTGTACATATATGAAGTGTGATCCCTCATTAAATCAAATGCGTGACAATCCTTCTCTTCATGTCCAGCTAACTTGCAGAAGTTCCAAAACAAGTTCCTTGGCATACTCTGATATTTCTATAGTAATGGACACTCCGTCAAATGATGTCCCCATTTCTTACATATTTCACAATACCC
>ML781054.1:52903-71697 GCA_009831015.1 Picea engelmannii
CCCCCCCCCCCCTCCCCCTCCTAGTAATGTGTTTGGTTCTCTAGTCGTCAAAACTGTGCAAATGTTGGAAATTTATCCTTATGGTGGCCTTTGATTCTACACTTGGTACACCAAACTTGTTCTATTTTTCCTTTCCTTTTGTGAGTTCTTCCAATTGAATTGTCAATTAACATAACCACATATGTACCTACTCCATCCCTCCACTCTCTCTTATAGGGGATGCTTCTAGTTTCATTGTGATCTCCAAAGATTCAAAATGCGATGCAAATTTATATTGTATCATTGGACCGTATATGTGTGGTAAGTGTCCTCCAATAAACCATTCCCTATGTTGTTAATCGGGGATACGAAATGTTATATTTCCCATCACATCCTTTAATCTTTGATCAAATTCTCATATTGACTTAGTTTGTACCTAATTGATCTCCTTTAGCTCGGTAATGCATTGTGACTCAATTTTTGGTTTCTTGAACTCTTTCAACACTGGATGTCTAATTTCTACTAGAGTCTGTGCATGTCGTGTAGGTGTGGTACTATGTAGTTTCATGTACCAAACTAATGCATGAGCTATGAAGGTTGTTTCCAACTACACAATATTTACGGCCTCATCCTATAAATTCTTAGTGGCCCAAATCGTCTCACATATGAGTCTCGGGTAGTCTCAAGGTACTATCTATCCCTACCATGTTGTTCTATGTAGAACCTCCCCTTGGTGATGTTAGTTGACTCTGAATCGTCGTGTTGCCTCTGTTTCTTTGACTGTGTTAGTAACATTACTTGTCCGGGGCGCGAGGGTCCTTCTGGTTAGCGAATCGCATGAGAAATGCCCAAACACAATGAAAAAAGCCTCATTTCATCCCCCCTAAGCAAGCGAGCGGGAAAGGTTTTGTCTTCAGCGGTCGAGAACCATCCACAAAGAAAATTGATGGTCATTGGGTTTTCGGGGATGTCAAGGTGCCCAGGATTTAGCAAGAGGGGGCTCCAATGGTTCAAAGCAGACTTGGATTGTCAAATCAAATTGGGACAGGTGTCAGCCTATTGACATATCGGGGATCGGGGTTTCGGGGAATAGGGAGCTCTCCGCTCATTGCACTTGGAAGTGTCGATCAGTGAAACACCAAAAGTGCCTTTGGCGCCGAGCCCAGGGTCTCAGCACCAGGTCATATCAAGTGAGCGGGTGAAAGGGGGATAGCCCCTTTATAATAGTAAATAATATCTGGGTCGTCCATCTGAAGGAAACGCGACACATATCTACGTCGTGTCAGCGTTCGGGAGTTTGCGTAGTAAGATCTCCTCGTCGCTTCACCTCGAGGAACCCCGAATCCTGAATCTCCGAAAGCGCCCAGAGTCGGGCCCATGGTTTTAGCGCCTGGTCATAAAGAAGGAGGTCTGGAAGAGGGGCGCTTTCATTTTCATTTGGACAAAGGTTTCGAATTAAGTCTCAGAAGGGGAGCACTGTGCTCTGTCGACTCCAGCTCGATGTGATTTGGATCCCGGTACCTGCTCAGAATGGATAAAGGAGAAAGAGGGTGGGTGAAACCTCGCGTCACCCATTTATTGCGGAGTATGGATGTCCCGACTGAAGTTTACCCAGGAGGGTCCCTTGTACCGGTTCTCTTCAGGAAAGCCACGCCGAGTCTCCAACTTGCCAGAGGAACCTGCACATGCTAGTTCAACATTCAAAGGGCTCAGCTACCCCCTGGCGCGAGCCATGCTGAATTAAAGAGGCGTATGACAGGGGAACAGAGGACAGATTTGATTGAAGAGACGAAACCCATTGAAAACCCTGAGACGTTGCTGCTAAGCGAATTTTCTGAGTATATAGGCTTAGTCTTTCTATTTTGAGGAGGGTCGATGGTTGAGCAGAGCTCCCGGTTGTAAATCTTTAATGAAGCACTGGTAACCTGATTATGTATGGACTTTTGAGATTTCTTGCCTTATGAATGCCAGTTTCTTTCATGTCTTTGTTTACACTGTGTTAGAGAAGCTCGAAATTGGAGGATCCAGTCGAGCTGTAGCTATTATAGGATGATGTTGTAATGGATCACTGTAATAGTTGCACTGTCTCTAATCAGTTCTTGTGATTTTCCTAGCACTGAGTGACTTGGAATTGGAGGATCCAGTCAAGTCCCCTTTCAGTTTCTCGAGACCTTGAACCAAGCAGATCTTTCATTCAGAGTCTTTCTTCTGCAAACTGCTGAAATCTTGTTGCCCAAAGTTGTTTGTTCACCTTTCTTACTAAGTCTTCCACCTGTTCATCTTTTAATCAACCCACTGGCTGAAGTTAGGTCGAGACCTCCTTTGTTACTTACGTACCAGACCCAGTCCCTGAGTTAGAGTAATATCTCCTCGGGTCTTTATCTCCATTTGATCACCCCTTTATAAACAAATCGTGACATTAAACTGATGGGTGTTGGGCTCTTCTCCTCCAAGCAATCCAGGAGTGACTTCTGATGCTAACATTTCTGGCGCCGTTTCCAAGGACAAAGTTGAAGATTTTCCCTGGGCAGAATGACAACAATCAGCTGATTTTGAAGGTGCATCAGATATCATAATTATCAATATTGTTGTTATGCACCTAGCGACTCGATTGTGACGACTCCGCTGGGAAGAACCTTCTCTGTCAATTGTGTCTTTCAGAGGCAGACACACGCGGTCCCATCCACAACTGCCCCTAGCTACACCTGAAACCGATCTAGAGGTGGTTCTCGGAAAAGGAAAGGCCCCTGAAGAAGAAGCGTCCACCACTGAACCAGGTAATCCACTATATCCTCCTGTGGGAACTCCTTTTTCTCCTCCTCAGCCTCTTGACAGACCTGTTTCTGAGGTTTCCCGTTTCCTAAATTTCGGGAGTGTTCTTGTTGAGTTTTCCTCTCCTGGTCTGGGACCGGAGGGACAAGACCTTATCACTCACCTCCCCCCTGAAACTGTGCCTTTGCGCAGACTCGGAACCACAAAATATTTCCCCACTCCTATCTTTACCACTCCTGCACAAAGAAAAACACCTACTGACTTGAGTTCATTACCCTTCTCCTTAAATCCCCTCTTGTCTCCTACTCCACTTCGGGACTCATCCCCAGTAGCCCCATCGCGAACTCCTTCTCCTCCCAGCTCTCCTCCACCTAATATTCCTATGGCTGGTGCTAATCCCCCTCTAACTAGAATGGACTCCATAGTTGTTGCCTGATATGCTCCCTTGATACTACCTCAACCTATGCATCCTCTCCCTATTGGAGACTACTTGAAGTATATTCCCAAGTTCACTGGGGAAGGAGACATAACTGCCGAAGAGCACCTGGCTTCTTTCTACAATTATGCAGATAACCTCAACATTGAGAATGAATATGTCTGGATGAGGGTCTTCATCCAGAGCCTGGATGGCGAGGTGAGGAAATGGTTTAGAGGATTGACTCCAGGATCTATTGCTGGGATTGAATCCCTGGATAATGCTTTCCTAAGGCAATGGGGTGATATGAAAGATTTCATGTATTACATGACAAAGTTCGGGTCTCTGAAGAAAATGGAAGGAGAGTCCGTCTCCGACTTCTCCAAAAGATTCAATAAGAGGTATAACAAGATCCCTATAGAGATAAAGCCTTTAGAAGCCTCAGCTAAGATTTTGTATGCTAGCACGTTCGGCCTCGATTTCTGCCTTTTGTTGAGAGAAAGAAGATCCACCACTTTAGCTCAAATGCAAGATGCGGCCATAGAGGTGGAATCCAATGTGTTAGCAGTTGACAGACTGAGAAACAAGACCGACGCGGATAGGAGAAAAGGAAGGTCGGAAGCCTCAACTTCTAACCCGTTGGTGCCCCACCCTCAAGTGGATGAACTGACCAGGATGGTAAAATCTCTGTCTACAGAGATGGAAAGAATGAGGGTGGAAGGGAGGAAAGCATACAAGGGCCCTCTGAACGCCGAAAACAAGGGAGGTTTTAGGAGGCCAAACAATTTTACTCCCGCGAATGTGCAAAGAGAGAAGGGAAGAGACAGAGAAGACCAGAAGATTCAGGCCCCTTTTCAAAACAATTTTGTGACCGAGGGGGAAGAAGGAGAAACATACGAGCTTGATCCTAAAATCCATTGCTTCAAAGACACTCCCCCTTTCCCTCATCTCACTCAATTAGCCTATGAGGATTCTCTCATGGACATTCAGCTAAATGAACTAAGCAAGGGAGACAAGGCTAGTGGCAGCCCAGACATATATGATCTGAGGTCAAAGAAAAAGACTAAAGTGCCTGACGTTCCTGAGCAGTCCACCAGGACATAGAAACTTGCCGGTGAAGCGGCATACGGTCACAGAGGTAAGAATACCCAACCCCTCTCTCCCATTATCCAGAGTCATGCTCTTGAAATAGGAGAAATCCCAAAGCTCTCATCTTCTTTTAATTTCGAGCATGAAATTCAAAAAATCAGAATCATTGTGCCCCTGACTGAATTTTTTAAACATGAAAGGTTCAAAAAACACTTCTCTGAGCTCTTACAGTCTGAGGTCTCAAGCCTCCCCACATACACCATCAATTTGCAAAATGAAAAGCCTTCATTTATCCTAGGTCCTATGGTAGAAGATAGGAATGACTCATCCCCTCCCTTTTACACTTCCTTGAACATACATGACAAGGTATTGCACAATTGCTTGATGGATTCGGGGGCTTCTCACAACCTCATGCCCAAAACTGTCATGGAAGAGTTAGGACTAGAAGTCACCCGAGCCTATCATGACCTCTATTCCTTTGACTCCAGAAAAGTTCAGTGTCTAGGAGTTACCAAAGACCTGGTCGTGACCTTGTTTCAACTGCCCATGAAAAGTGTGGTCATGGACATTGTAGTGGTCGATGTCCCCCCCAAGTTCGGTATGTTGTTAACAAGATCTTGGATAAAAAGACTTGGGGGAACCTTGCATATTGAACTCACATATGCTATTGTCCCAGTTTTTGGGGGAGACCATAGAAGACTATACAGGGAAGTCCAACTGGCCTATATAATCAGCGATGAGGCCAACCCTACCAACCATCCCATTTTTTCATTAGACATTGATTTAGGATCCAGTGTGCTACAACTCACCAATTCTTTCGACCCTCCTCTTAAACTCAGAAAGAATCCCACCATTTCCCCATAATTTCCTTCCTCCATCACTCCCGTCTGGAAAATTTTCTTTGATGGAGCCTCTTCCAGGGAAGGCGCTGGAGTTGGGGTGGTTTTCGCGTCACCTGCTCAGGAAATCATATCTCTGTCATACAAATTAGAATTTGAAACTACCAACAATGTGGTAGAGTATGAAACTCTCATCCTAGGACTAAGAGCCACAAAGGAAATGGGAATTCAGGAAGTAGTAGTTTTTGGAGATGGAGAGTTGGTGGTTCAACAGATCAGGAACGCTTATCAGGCTAAGCATCCTCGACTCAGGAATTACAGGAATCAGGTTTGGGACCTTATTGACAGTTTCTTCTCAACGTTTAATATTTCTTTCATCCTAAGAGAGGAGAACACCTTGGCAGATTCCTTGGCTACATCGGCTAGCAATTTCAAAGTACCCTTGCCACCCAAATTCAAATATGATGTAGAGGTAAAATACAGGCCCTCCATACCTGACAACGTCAAACATTGGAAGGTATTCGAGTATGATATCGAGGTCAAGAGGTTCTTGGAGAATTTCGAGGAATTTTCAGAAATGCACATTGAACAAGATGTCGTCTCAAAGGAAGAGCTCGATGGGGGTAATTTTCTGAATAAGATTGCAAAGCGTGACATTGTACAGCTGCCCAACAACCATATTCCCAGAGGATTGGTTCCTTTGGAAAGACTTTTTGATGGAAATGATGTATCGTTAAAAGGAGATGTCTCGGAGGAGGACGTTGGTACTATTCAGTGAAACATTGGGACCGAGGGTGAGCCCAAGTATGTCAAATTGTCAATAAGTCTGACAAAGGAGAAGAGGTCTGAATACATTGGAATTTTGAGGGAATTTGCGGATGTTTTCGCCTGGACATACGAATACCTCAAAACATATGACATTTCTGTCATTGAGCATAAAATCCCATTAAAAGAAGATGCAAAGTCGTTTAGGTAGAAGTTGAGACAGATCAATCCTATGTTGCTTCCTGTCATGGAGAGGGAAGTGAAGAAGTTGCTTCAAGCTCAGATCATTGTACCGCTGAGATATTCGGAGTGGGTGGCTAACTTGGTGCCAGTAAGGAAAAATATTGGAGAGATCTGGCTCTGTGTAGACTTCAGAAACCTGAACAGGAGCTCACGAAAAGATAATTACCCTTTACCAAAGATGGAACATATATTGCAGAGGGTAACAGGAGCTTCCAGGATGTCCATGATTGATGGTTTCTCTGGCTACAATCAAGTCTATGTTCTGCCCGAGGACAGAGAAAATACGACATTTACCACCCCATGGGGCACATTCATGTACGCCAAGATGCTGTTTGGATTAATGAATGCAGGGGCGACGTTGCAACGTGCCATGGACATAGCTTTTATTGGGGAAAAGGATAAATTTTTGGTCGTCTACCTGGATGACATCACAGTGTTTTCAAAATCTGATAAAGAACACCGTCGTCATCTCAGGAAGGTTTTTCTGAAATGCAGGAGTTTTGGCATTTCATTAAATCCCAAGAATTATTCATTCGCCATGCAGGAGGGAAAGTTACTTGGCCACATAGTATCAGCGGAAGGAGTTAGGATTGACCCTAGAAGAGTTGAGGCAATACAAGCATTATCAATCCCAAGGTCCAAGAAGGAGGTCCAATCTCTCCTTGGTAAGATTAATTTTCTGAGGCGGTTTGTGCCTAACTTTGCTGAGGGGGTAAAGCTTATAACAACCATGTTGAGGAAAGGAAATGAATTGAAGTGGACTTCTCAATCATGAAATTCCTTTGATCAAATAAAGAAAGCGTTGACTGAAGCTCCTGTGCTTATCAATCCCGACTACTCAAAGGATTTCCTTATTTTCTCCTTTGCATCACCTGACACGGTGGCTGCTGTTTTATTACAGAAAAGCGAGGATGGGCTAGAGCAGCCTATTGCCTATTTTAGCCGAGCATTGAGGGATGCCGAAGTCAGATATGAAAATATGGAGAAGCAAGCTTACGCATTGGTAAAGGCTCTCAAGGCGTTTAGAATTTATGTCCTGCAATCAAAAATCTTAGCTTATGTCCCCTCAGCCATGGTTAAAGATATTCTCATTCAGCCTGACATGGACGGAAGGAGGAGCAAATGGATAGATAAGATTATGGAATTCAACCTGGAAATAAGGCCCACCAAATTGATAAAAGTTCAAGGATTAGCCAAGTTGTTGGCTGAAGAAAACTGCCAAGCTCTGGGGGTAAGTTTCATAAACAAATGTTCATGAATTCAGCAGGGTCGGTCGTCCAAAAGAGACCCTCAAAGGGAGCCCTTATTGGCTCGATGTCCTTGGTATAGGGATGTCATATTTTTTCTGCAAGAGTTGCGGCCTCCAGACGGCCTGCAAAGAAACAAAGCAAGAGCTCTGAATCTCAAGGCAGTCAGATACTGCCTGATTGATCAAGTGTTATACTAGAAAGACCCCCTGGGGGTGATTTTAAAATGCATGAATTCACAAGAGGCCGAAATGATCATGGATGAATTTCATAGCAGCTTGTGTGGAGCACACCATTCCTGGAAGGCCACAACCCACAAAATTATCAGAGCCAGGTACTATTGGCCCACCTTGTTCGTTGATGTCCATAGAGGAGTTAGAGCCTATATCCAATGTCAAAAATTTGCAGGAAAGCAACAGCTCAGGTCCTTGCCATTAAATCCTGTGGTTGTTTCAGGACCTTTTCAACAGTGGGGCCTAGATTTCATTGGAGGGGCAGCACAGATGGATCTTGACTGCTACCGATTTCTTTACCAAGTGGATCGAAGCTATCCCCACCAGGAGTGATTCCCACACAATAATCATTGGGTTCCTGGAAGACCTCATCATAAGGTTCGGTTGCCCAAGTAAAATTGTCACTGATAACACAACTGCTTTCGGGTCTGAGCCATTAGCCAAGTTCTGTGAGCAGTTCGAAATCAAACTGGTTCACTCCACTCCATATTATCCACAGGGAAATGGTTTAGCAGAATCCTCCAACAAGAGTCTGATAAGGATCATCAAAAGATTGTTGGAAGACAACAAGAAGGCCTGGCATTCAAAACTAAAGTTTTCTCTATGGGCCGATCGAGTAGCCACGAAGAGGTCTATCGGCATCTCTCCTTTCCAATTAGTCTATGGAGCGGAGGTTGTTTTCCCCTCTCATTTAGCCATTCCTGTAGAAAATTTCCTCCAAGACCATCAGGAAGAGCCTAATGACATGATCAAAAGGATTCATCAGCTAGTAGAAGTCCAACAGGTCAGGGAGCAGGCAGTGGATAGAATTCAGGACCATCAGCAAAGAATTACACAGGTTTTCGATAAGAAGGCCAAAAAGGAAGGATTTCAGACATGAGACCTGGTTATGAAATGGGATGCTCCTAAGCAAGACAAGGGAAAACATGCCAAATTTGAAGCCCTGTGGATCGGGCCATTCAAAATCTCTGAGGTTTTTTCAAATAACACGTATCGGTTGGGGGTTTTGGAGGGTGAAGAAATTTTTGACGGCCCAGTGAATGGGCATTTTCTTAAAAAATATTTTGTCTGAGCCATCCATGGCTCCTATGTTTTGTAAATATTGTCCTTTCTGTTCTTTGTTTTACTTTTATTGTTTGGGCTTAGTAAATGACTCCATAGCCCAACAACAAGGCACTGGAAATGCAAGTGAGTCCTTAGAGCATCGCGGGGACGACTCTATCCCCCATGGAGCCTAATTTTAGTAACATTACTTGTCCGGGGCGCGAGGGGCCTTCTGGTCAAGGAATCACATGAGAAATACCCGAACACAACACAGAAAGCCTCATTTCAGCCCCCCCAAGCAAGCGAGCGGGCAAGGTTTTGTCTTCAGCGGTCGAGAACCATCCACAAAGAAAATCGACGGTCATCAGGTTTTCGGGGCTGTCAAGTTGCCCAGGATTTAGCAAGAGGGGGCTCCAATGGTTCAAAGAAGACTTGGATTGTCCGATCAAACTGGGACAGGTGTCAGCCTATCGGCATATCGAGGATCGGGGTTTTGGGGAACAGGGAGCTCTCTGCTCATTGCACTTGGAAGTGCCGATTAGTGAAACGTTGAAAGTGCCTTTGGCACCGAGCCCAGGGTCTCAGCACCAGGTCATATCAAGCGAGCGGGTGAAAGGGGGACAACCCCTTTATAATAGTAAATAATATCTGGGTCGTCCATCTGAAGGACACACAACACGTATCTACGTCGTGTCGGCGTTTGGGAGTTTGTGCAATAAGATCTCCTCGTTGCTTCACCTCGCGGAACCCCGAATCTCGAATCTCCGAAAGCACCCAGAGTCGGGCCCATGGTTTTAGCGCCTGGTCATCAAGAAGGAGGTCTGGAAGAGGGGCGCTTTCATTTTCATTTGGCCAAAGGTTTTGAATTAAGTCTCAGAAGGGGAGCATTGTGCTCTTCCGACTCCAGCTCGATGTGATTTGGATCCCGATACCTGCTCAGAATGGATAAAGGAGAAAGAGGGTGGGTGAAACCTCGCATCACCCATTTATTGCAGAGTATGGAGGTCCCAGATGAAGTTTACCCAGGAGGGTCCCTTGTACCAGTTCTCTTCAGGAAAGCCATGCCAAGTCTCCAACTTGCCAGAGGAATGTGCACACGCCAGTTCAACATTCAAAGAGCTCAGCTACCCCCTGGCGCGAGCCATGCTGAATTAAAGAGGCATATGACAGGGGAACAGAGGACAAATTTGATTGAAGAGATGACACCCATTGAAAGCCCTGAGATGCTACTGCTAATCGAATTTTCTGAGTATATAGGCTTAGTCTTTCTATTTTGAGGAGGGTCGATGGTTGAGCAGAGCTCCTGGTTGTAAATCTTTAATGAAGCACTGGTAACCCGATTATGTATGGACTTTTGAGATTTCTTGCCTTATGAATGCCAGTTTCTTTCATGTCTTTGTTTACACTATGTTAGAGAAGCTCAGAATTGGAGGATCCAGTCAAGCTGTAGCTATTATAGGATGATGTTGTAATGGATCACTGTAATAGTTGCGCTGTCTCTAATCAGTTCTTGTGATTTTCCTAGCGCTGAGTGACTTGGAATTGGAGGATCTAGTCAAGTCCCCTTTCAGTTTCTCGAGACCCTGAACCAAGCGGATCTTGCATTCAGAGTCTTTCTTCTGCAAACTGCTGAAAGCCTGTTGCCCAAAGTTGTTTGTTCACCTTTCTTACTAATTCTTCCACCTGTTCATCTTTTAATCAACCCACTGGCTGAAGTTAGGTCGAGACCTCCTTTGTTACTTACGTACCAGAACCAGTCCCTGAGTTAGAGTAATATCTCCTTGAGTCTTTATCTCCATTTGATCACCCCTTTATAAACAAATCATGACATTAAATTGATGGGTGTCGGGCTCTGCTCCTGCAAGCAATCCAGGAGTGACTTCTGATGCTAACAGACTGCTACTATGTTTATTTCCCCCACTAAGTTCAAGTGATTTTGATAAATCTTCGACTATTACCTCTGATTGTGGTGACGCACATGGGGTAGTGTATTTGATAGAAGATTCATTCTGAGTAGGAACTAAGGACTCTTCTATTATATGACTCGACTTGAACTCCTCTTCATTTAATTTTATGTGTGGTACCTCTATTATTTGGACTATTGCACACAGTCCTCTCCACTCAGGCTCACTACACGACTCTCCTTTCTTAGCCCCAGTATTTTTCCTCTTGTATCTCCTCCCAATGCATAGTACTCCAAACTCATCCTCTTCCTCTTCTGATACAACCTCTTCAATTATTTGCATCCTCAGTCCCTCCCTTTGTTCTTCATTTTTTTCGTCACTCTCTCCTACCTTCATAATATCCTCTTGTCATCCCCAGTTTACCCTATATGCGTGACACCCCTTAGCAATCAGACTCCATTGTCATCACACACTTGTTGCATAGTAACATATTTATCCACGTACTCAATGATTTAATGAACCTTTCATGCGGTCCTTTGAAGAAATCCCTCTCTGCAACACTATATGATTGGGTACAATCTAATCCAAATTATATAATATAGCCTCCCAATATATTTTCCAACAAGAAATCAATTATGCAAGAAGTCTTATTACTTACATAATTCAATTGTCTTACCAACTCAGGAGTCTAGTTCTTCAGCGTTTCAGTTTGGTACCTTCCAATATTCTACACTAATCTTTCTAACCAATCAGTAAGAATAATCCAAAACTCGCCAGATAAAATCTCATGTAGTTCTATGTACACATACCTTTGCATCCATTGCTCATATCTCATCCAAGAGCTTATATTCTCTTTTTGATAAAATTATCGGTCCTTTCCTTCTAACCATTCTGAGATTTTCTTCTTAGTCGGCCTCCAAAATATTTCCTCAATCATAGATTATGGGTCCCGACAACAAAACCATTTGTTGGTGTGTGGTTATAAGGCCCTAGGTTCAAGTTATCTTAACCAACAAATCCCTTTAGACACTGGCCCTTTCGTCATCACCTACATGCAAGTGAAGTCTCACCCGAGGCATCTATTGGGGTTGCAGGAACCAAGATTTTGCAGTGGTGAGGGAATAGCAGGTGATCATCTTATTCATTCTTACTTGTTTGTTCTTTGTTCATTATTTTGTATTCATTCTTTCTTGGATACTTAGTGAATTCAGTACATATTATCATTATGTTGCAACATAAACCATTTAATGTAACATTCACACTATTGTGAAGTGCTCATATAAGAACCAAATCTAATCATGTAGAAGGAGAATATTCATGATCAATCACATAAAATACAAGAAAACACAATAGTTAATGTGGTTCACCCATATTTGGTCTATGTCCACAAAGACTGGATTCTTTATTATTCCTTTTGTAATCATCTCAGTCTGTGCATTGTGCTTACAATAGATATATCAAGATATTTCCCTCCATATTTCCTAGCCACTCTACAATACAAGCCTTTCTATCTACAAAATCTCCCTAACACTCAGACATAAACTCTTTCCTTCTCATCCTATTCTATCACTCTCCTTGCCGAATAGGAACTCTCGACAGATTGGAACCCCTATTCTCCAAATCCATTACATATTTATACATGAATTCTAGGGCTTAAAACCCTACTTTTGTCACCTCAACACCCTGTTACAACTCATGATAACTCAATTTGACTCATTGATTTATCTTGTTTTTCCTTCTTTTACGTCTGCATGTTATTTTTTCCTTCTCGACAGTTGGTCTTCCTGCTTTTGTACGTCTTTCCAATTTTGGCATGTCGAACTGCTCTCTTTTCTCCCACTTTCTTCTCTTTATTTATTATCTTATTTATTCTCTACTGTATTCTTCTACTAAGTATGTTCTTGCTATATATTGTACTCCTGAATATTTCGTTGTTGCACACTGCACTCCTCCATGTTCCTTTGGTACGCACTCCTCTTCTTCCTTGTCTTCTTTCTTCTTCTACTGTGCATATCCTCCATACTTATGATTTCTATGAAACTAAATCCAAAATGCATCTAAATTGAATCCAAAATTCCTATCCAACATTATGTCTAGTTGGCCTTAGTTTTTTTTTATTTCACTAAAACATATATTTCATCATGGTTCACTAGCCTCCTTACCACTCTCATAAACAATAAGGGTTTCCTCAAAAAATAGTGAAACTTCCAACCATGAGGCAACATTGGCTATCCATGCGGGGCAACACAAACATAGTCATATTTAAGACTCACATGTAAAATTAAAAGGAAGTTTCACATGTGGATATTGAATTCATTGACAAACTTATAACCAATTTCAACCATCCTTTGACAGATCATTTATACCCTTTACTTAGTTAGTTGTATGGGCCTCATTTTGGTGATCCTTTTTCCTTTTTGAGTGGTTCTCATGTGAGTTTATGCCTTAGTCAGTCATCCAATATGAAAGGAAATATTCCTACTTCCCCTAATGAGTTGGGAGGAATCACTACGACTACCTTGTTGTTGGAAAAAATACCCTATGGACTAGCAAACTAGGGTCATACTTGCATGCATATTTTGACCGTAAAGAAATTACTTTTTAACCTACAACCCAAAACTTAAACCCCTCTTTCACAGTACATGCATGGAGAATGACTACTAACCTTGTTACCGGAGTTCGATGTAGATCCTTTGTTGCGCTTTGACCACTTGCTTACGATGCTCCTTCCAAAGATGACCTGCAATCAAGACAAACAACTATGCATGCATGCTACTTCTCTACTCGAGGATTAGAAATTAAGCATAAATTAACCAAACCATAGACAACTCATGCATTGGGACGGGAAAAGTATTCTTTTATTATTTGAAAAAATGAATCAACTTACAATCAAAGTCGAGACTGGCCACTGCTCCTTGATCCTGATCCTGGGCTCCTCTTCTTTTGTCCTCCAACTGCTTTGCCTTAAATCTCCTTTGGCATGAGGAAAGGCTAAAGGGCTGGGACAATGGATTGCGTAAATGGGCAGAGTTTCTTCGCTATATTTTTCCTCTTCCAAATGTTACCCCTACCCCTTCTTTTATAGGCTAGAAGGAGCTAGGGTTTTGGACGAACCCTCGGCCATACATGGATGGGAGTTTCAGTTAACTGACCCATAGATTTTTGTTCCGTCGATAAATTTCCTTTTTTCATTCTTTGTTAGGTAAACGCGGGCTGTAGTGAGCCAGCCAGCGTGCACACGCGTGCAGTAATGGGTTAGGGTGCGTAGGCCTTGACACAAGAGGATTTCCAAAGAGTTGTTCAGCAATTGTTTTGGCAATGAAGGGATATGAGTTGGCCTGATGCCAGGTAAGCATGTGTGGTGAAATTTAGGGTTATAACAAATGCCCCCTAATGTGTGAGGTCAGAAGAGCATCTAATGGCCGAAATACATTACCAATATTTTACCAATCTTTACTGATGTGCTGAATGAGTGAGCCCAAGGATCAGGAACCAGAAGGTGCCATCTGCAAAATAAAAAATGTCTCACCGAGGTGGGAATACCCATGCTCGGGATAAAATAGAACCATGGATACCAATCAAATACACTGTAGATCCATGCCAAATAACTATAAAGAGTAGCCTGAATAATACACAGCAGAGCTACATCTCAAAATCATAAAGATATACATATAGAGTACCCATCTTCCAGAAGCTGATTCGGCTTGATGGTTGTACTTCAGAGCTCAAGCAACAACCTCAAAATCTTCTAAAACTCGGGTAGGAGTGTAATATGAGTGTACGACTGCACTACCCAGAGGTCTTCGACGACTCGTCGGTTATGGACTTGATAATCTTGATGATCAGACTAAAGGCTTCAATGATTTCAAACAAGGACTTGATTGGACGTTCAAGACGGCCAGGTATGCGGAAAAGAGACATATTGCAGAGGGGTCGACTCAGGCTTAGTGACAAACTTCCCTTGGACAATATCACGACAAGTGATAAGACTCAGGCAGCATAGATGTTAATCATAAGTCTACGAAGCAGGAGGCAACGCAAACTCTCCATATGTTTGGAAGAGTAACCAAATGATGGAGGACACAACTCTATATAGCGAGAAAATCTCCCTAAGGTCGTACTACATCCCATAGTCTGATGATCAAATGGAAAGATGTGCTTTATCCAAGGGAGACTCATTATGCTGCCAATAAAGAAAATACTTTTCCCATCCTCTTTTTGGGGTATATTTGATTTTTTTGTTATTTTTTGATAATTTTTGAAAAAGAATAAAGGAATATTACGTTACAATGGAGGAACGAGTACTACAAACATACAAGCTCGAGGCACAAGGACAAGACTAATGTTCCGGTAAAATGATACTCGGGAAAAATCCTCTGGTGTCCAAAGGTGTTAAGACACAGAAGAAAACTGTCACAAGGTTGGTGGATAAGGTATGCAAATGCGGTTGATAGAAAACACAATGGTAATTTCCTTCGATGTAAGTTTAACGAGCCCAAAGAAGGTAAGCTCGGTGGTTTTTCATATTTAGAGAGTCTGAAAAAGCATAAAAGGAGACTCCGCTGGGGTACCTTTTTCGACAATAGTCTAGTCGGTTCAAAAAAGGGATAGACTAGCACCGATTAGACATCAATTCAAAACCATTTTAACGAGTGTGACAAGGACAAGATCACTCATCTATTTTTTCACTTTTAAGGAGTCTGAAAAAAGCTTAACTATGGACTCCGTCAGGAATATTCTTCTGGACCAATTTAACGAGTGTGAAAGCATAAGGTCACTCGACGATCTTTTCAATTTTAGGGAGTCTGAAAAGAGATTAACTATGGACTCCGTGGGGGTTTCTTTTTCATAAATTTAGTCCCTCAGGCTTGAAAAAGGAATAAAATTATACCTGAGAATACTCTTCTAAAGAATGGGAATTCAATAGAGTATACCTTTGTTCATACAATTGACCATCCAGACCGAAAAAGGGGTAAACTACCGTCAGACAGACGTGACTTCAAATTTCAGTTTAATGAGCGTGAAAGGTCACAAGATCACTCGACAATATTTTCATTTTTAAAGGGTCTGAAAAGGGATTAAAAGGAGACCCGTTATTTTTTGGGAGTCCTGAGGGTAAGACAAAGAGTTAAAAAGATTCATGCAAATGAGGCTCAAACTCATATTTAGGAAAGACTATATGGACTCTCGAGCCAACAACATTTTTAGAAATGGCATGGACACCATAATGCAACCAGGACCTACCTAGGGAATCCATGTTCTGGTAAGCTCTACCACCAAGTTGCTACACTTCTAGAGCAGATATGACGGTTCTATGTCACAACCAGATGGGATTGATCCTATAGCATAAGAAAAAGGCAACGAGATATAAAATTTGGGGTGGTATCCTAACCTATATGCTCAAGTTGATTTTTGAAAAAAAAAAAATTATGGACCATCAATATTTTTTTGAAACTCAAAAAAAATTGTCCCAATACCAACAGCGGACACAAAGGAACTTCGGGTTCAGGACTATCTTGTGTTCATTCTTTTTTGAGAGAGTTATGTGTTTCATTCATCGGGTTGTAGTACGAGGACATCTGGCCTCTTTCCCTGCAGTGTGTAGATGGGCAGTGTTACTACCGCGACAGGGTGGTGGAAGGACCGTTGAGGCCTTCGATGATGACTTCTTTGTTTGGCTGTCACGACAGATCCCTGCTATCAAGGACTACCCATATGCAGGGATAGAATTCTCTAGAGATCCAGAGATACCCGTGCCTCTTGGTGAGGAGCGAGGGGAGATGGGTAAGTCTCCACCTTTGTAGTTTTTTTGTTTGCATATGTAATTTTTATGTCTTTTTGTTATATATATATCATTTTTTTTGTATGCCAGAGTATTTGACGGATACATTTGTTGTATGCAGATGTGGGACTCGTGCGACCTGTTGACTATGCATGGAACATACATCATCCATGGCCAGAAGCCGTGGCTTCCACCGCTGGGGGAGCAGCAGTAGCAAGGAACCTTCCAGCCAGAGAGGCTAAGAGGGTCCTTAGATGAGTTGAGTGGAACTTCACTGCGCTCACTCGCATAGTCCCGATGGCAGAGATAGAGGACCTGCCGCCATCCATGCAGCCTCATGTTGTGGGGGCACCTCAGACATGAGACCGATTGTTTAGGTGTTTATAGCCCATGTTGTAGATGATTATAACAGGGCCCATAGGCCCTGAATAGATTTAAACTCTTTATGTGCCACGAGCACCTACTTGTATATATTTTTTGAGGGCATAAGCCCGGTGACTCGTTACTGTTCCCCTTTTTTAGGCGCTTGCGTCCACCTATGTACTCTGAGTATTTTTATGATGTTTATATATGGTTTTTATCTTTTTTGTGTCTTATGGATTCTGTGTGCAAAAATGTATTTACATGTTTATGTCCATGTTCTTTTATATGTGGGAAAGATGCCAATATAAAATTTGATTAGCTAGAGTATCTGTGATTTGGTTTAATCTCCTAGGAACATGAAAATATGTAACATAATCAAAGTTGTATTCTAAGAGACGTACCCTAAGGAATCGTCGGTGTAAAGTTGGATCATGAACCTGGTATATTATGTTTAGCTATGACACAACCAGTTGAGCATCGAGATTGTAATGATCCCAAGCCATTATGAAAGGATCATCACTGTTTTGGTGTCTTTTTAAACTTTTTCTGAGTGAGGTATTTCGTCAAACACTTTGTTGAATTACTTGTTTAGGTGTGTTTATATAAAGGTTTACAACAAATAACAAGAATATACAACCATGGACATGCCTCAACCATATGAAATAAGATAGACAAGCCAAAACATCTCAATTCTTCTTTATTCATAAAATAGAGAAACCTGCTATAATGAAGATGTCGATCTGGAATGCTCAACAGATGGCTAAGAAGATAAACAATAGATAAGAGTTGCTACAAAATGCTCCTGCTAATACAAAATATGCCTCCAAAGGCTGAATAAGAAATGAAGCTCAATACAAGCAGATATGAATGCCAAACTCTCCAGCTAAAGAATGCCACGCTCCAATAGAAGGCTGAAACCCTCAATAACTCGGCCCTACTGCTAAAAGTGTCCAATCACCCTAAGAAATATGCCAACTGATAGATAGGGTGATGGTAAGAACAACCCAGGTGACCGAATCTCCAAGATCCCTCTCAATCTCTGTAGATCTGAAATCCCCACTAAATGGTGCGCCCCACTGGATGACTGAAACCCTAGATAATTCAACCCTGTTGAAGGAGGCCTCCAAATGCTCTGAAACTCTCCAGAAATATAGATCGGGACACTGTAAGTCACTAGGTGAAGTCTCAAGGTCATATCTGAAGTGTAACCCCTCCAAACGGACTAGATCTGGATCTCAAAAACGCCCTCCTTATCTTCAATTCGCCTCACTACTCAAGAAATAATCTGAGCCATAAAACTATCTCAAAAACCACTAGATCTAATGTCCAAGGCCCTGTAATGAAAACCCAAGTGACAGAATCCTCAACAGCCCTTCCAATCTCCTACAATGAATCTCTCTCCAAATATGGTGTGCCCCCCTTGCTGGAAACCCCCAATGGTGCGCCCTCCTCCTCTTCCTGTGCCTGTGGCTATGTAGAACCTCCTGCACTGATGTAGATCTGACTAGAATGGTGTGGGAGAGTATTGAATCTCTTAGACCAAGCTTGGGACAAGCTAGGTGGAATCTTTCACCACCGAATCGTCCTCTAGGGTCTGTTAAGTCAAAACCCTCAAAACCCCCAAGAGATGGGCTCACTAGCTAAAGCTAGATATCAAAGTGATAAACATACATGAATGATGAGTAGAGGCCCTTGCCTTCCTTTTATACATTTTGGCACAGCTTGTCCCTCCAAAGTGACTTTCATTTTATAATATTTAATTAATTAATTAAATCACTTTAATTAATTAATTAACCTTTTTACCTCTGAAAATCTCCTTATCTCTCCTTGCGGTTTCCCTGGCCACTGAAAGTCACTTATAGCCATCCCATCCTGTAGTGTTTCTCCTCCCGATTCCAATGATCTATTACACTGAGAAGTTCCTCCAAGTAATGTGCCCAAAATGACCTCTTCAATGATTTTAATTAACTTATAGTTCAAAATAGTCAAAATCATGGAAATCGTCGGAATGGAACGAAACCAAAGCCAACCTATGAGGAATGGCTCATAATGATGGAATATGATGATAAATGCCAACTGGACCCCACAATGCCTCTCAAATACCCCTGTACTCGCTATA
>ML781054.1:71747-87872 GCA_009831015.1 Picea engelmannii
ACTCGCTATAACATCCATCTGGCTACTCTGGTCATCATAAGTCTCTGCCCTGTGATGATGTCCCAAAGTGGGGACATTACAGTCCTCCCTGCTAGAAAATTGCTTGTCCTCAAGCAATAACCAAACCATCTCAAATAAAATACTAGGATCCCATGTCCATCTGTGGGATACATAGTAGAACCCATCCAAAGATGAACAATAGTACACTCCAACCCCTGGAACCCATATCAGGAAGTGAACTGCAATACTCTTCGAAGCATAGTCCTGAAAGATATCAACCCTGTGAACCTCTTGCACATGACACATGGCCTCATCTAGAAATGAGTCCATCCTCCAAATATCTACCAAGATCCATACGGCCTCCATCTACTGCACATGTTGATGTTCGACCGAGGTGATGAAAGACCTCCGTGAGGCCCCCGCAGGTGATGCGCTCCTCTCGACACTGAAGATCAATGGAAAGTTAGAACAACTTTCCCCTGCAAAGGTCCACTCTCTCTTGTGTATCAGTGAAATTCTCAACCCTGCAATCCCTAGGTCCCATGCTAAACTCTGTTGAATATCACCATGCTGACACTGCACTACTCTGACCATGATTGTCTGCCCCCTGCATACATCCTGAATCCTCCTCTCTTGGATCCTCAAGATGAAACACCTGTGACCACCAGACCTATTGTCCAGAAACCGTATCTGTAAAGGTATCTGTGTATAATAAGTACCTATCAAAACATATCCATGCCCCATCATGATGATCATGTGGAAGGAAGGGTCTCGCCCCATAGTACAAGGAACAATAGACCCACTCCAAACCAAACCAAGGTGGAGTGTGTGGCTCTCTGGTGCAACATGGGTCAACATGAGCATTGTGCTAACAAAACAGACTCCTGGGTCCCATGGCAAGCTTGGAAGTTTCTCACTTCTAATCTCCTCTAACTGCTCATGTGTGAGATTGATCACTATCAGAAGCCCTATGTGCTCATCTTCTACCACCTGGCCTATGATGCTCACCATCACACACGAAGTCTCAACTGTCTGTCTAACACGGTCCACCTATGACCTGTTGTATGCCATAAAAGTACTCCTATCATGTAGTCTCGACCTACTCACTCTCCATGCCCCCAGCCACAGCCTATCCCTCCTCATGCTGTTGTCTATGATAAAAGTGTCAGGATGGGCTAATAGAAACCTCTGCAACTGACTGTAGGACTGAAAGGAGGAGGAGGAGGGTGCACATGCTTTGGTCAATCCCAAGGATTCGACCAAAATCTCGTCCATCGATATCCATGATAATTGCTCGCCTGTAGTCATCACTAAACCCCAATCATCAGGTACAATTGGAAGCAACTCCTCCAACTGCAGGTAAACCACTCTCCATCTCCCCTCACCTAGGAAACTGCTAAAATGGTGAAGGTGAGGTCTCATAATAATATGTTGTTGCAAAGAAGTGACACCTGCATGCTCCCCTAAGTGTGTCTCCTCCCTACCAGGCAGTACACTTATCTGAATCCCACCATACATCTCAACATGTCTCTGTGAGCTATCACTCATTACTGTATGCTCTGGCATACTCATGTCATCTCCTGCAGACTCATGATGTATCATCGATCCTGGGCATGCTACTGGATCAACCTCTACGTGGAGGTCAACTACTCCCAAGACACAAATAGAAGTGTCCCCCATCAACTGGTGCTCCTCTACTAGATCATCAACATCCTCTGTCAATGTGACTGACTGATACATCTGAGTGTCCACTAAGATAGATGAAGTGTATCTCTGATGAATCTCTTCAAGAGACCCATCTGATCTAGACTCTGATTCTTGAAGGGCGGTCTGTGTGCCTCTCAAGAATCCTCGAGTGCTCTCCAACTCCTGAGTGAGTCAGTCCATCTCCAACTTCTACTCCCTCAGAGCCTCATGATACATCTCACCAACCCTTAGTAGATAATCCCTATCTATCAAAAACTGTTGGTAGTCAGTCCTCATCACAGATACTCTCTCCCGGAGAGTGTGAAAATCATCCATGGAAAATCCTCCATCTGAGCTACCTTGTGCCACTGATGCTCTCCCACAATAATCTGCCATCACTGCATGTATGTCATCAATACGTCTAGTGGCTACCCTGATCATAGCCTCACTAACTCTCAATTGTGATACTAAGTGGTGTGACTCCTGATCATGGTCATACTGAGGTGCCATCTCAGACCCCTCACTTCTAGTGTCAACCCTGCTAGTGACAACTCCAGAATCCCCAAGAACACCTTCTGCATAAGATGATGTGTTGAACTGTCCACTATCTCCTATGCTGCCGGGTACTCTTGGATGCCACTGCATCCCATCACTAGATGCCATCTCCCCCTGACTCACACTATACCCTGTATGAGTAGCTATATCCTCCTGTGCACTCAACCTGCTACTATCATCTGCACCTGGATCCCATATAGTTGTGTCAAGACACATGCTATGGTCATATTGAATACTAAAGAGTGCATCCTCATCAATACAATCTGATCCTGGAAGTAAGTGCTCCATCCACCTGTTAGCCTCTGCAATCTGCTCAACTAATGGAGTCTCCAATAGTTGTGACTCTATCTCCTCTGGTTGACCTGTATGTGTGAGGTCAACTGTCGGTACGTCCTGTACCTCCTCCTGGATCTGTGGGTCTATCTGTCCATGGTGTTCATCGCTCACACTAGGCTCATCCATCATACCTGACATGCCACTTATCTCTTCATGTGACATGGCTATCATGGGTGTCTGAACAGGCGACAAATGTGTCACAGCCCCCATAGGAAGCTCATCATCTCTAGGTGCTAACACATGTGACTCCTCACTAGTGTCATCACTTTGTTGAGGCGTAAGGTCATCAATGGTATGTGACATGTCTGTTGAGATACTAGTGCCATTGTCCTGTCCATCCAGTTGTCGATCCACTACACAAGGGTCATCCTCCTCCTCAAGCGTGCAAGCATCACTAGCCTCTGTGCGAGAGTCATCATCACTATCCTGTGAGGTAGAGTCACTATCACTAGCCTCTTTGCAAGAGTCACTATCATCATCGGACTGCTATGAATCCTCATCATCATTATCATAGTGTACCTCAATGATATGCTTCTTACCCTTACCCCTACACCTATGATCTAGTTCCCAAGGCACCTTGCAACTGTAGCAAAGTTGTGTGCTTCTAATGGGTGTGGGGTTTCTCTGTGCTTCCTTCCATCTAGTTTCTCTGGCTCTGCCTCCCTCTACTATGTTGGTCCAATATGTCACCTCATCTTCTCTCCAACTGGGGGTTTTCATGGATATAAACTTTTGGAGCATTATTAGAGGTCCAAGTCTCTCACAAAGTGCATGATATTCTATTTCACAACTCACAGCTATTCCAACAAAATCTATATACCCCATCTTTCCTTATAGAAGATCCCTCAGGCTAGTAGGAGGCTAAGCTCTGATACCACTGTAATGATCCCAAGCAAGGATCATCACTATTTTGGTGTCTTTTTAAACCTTTTCTGAGTGAGGTATTTCGTCAAACACTTTGATGAATTACTTTTTTAGGTGTGTTTATATAAAGTTTTACAACAAATAACAATAATAGACAACCACGGACATGCCTCAACCATATGCAATAAGATAGACAAGCCAAAACATATCAATTCTTCTTTATTCATAAAATAGAGAAACCTGCTATAATGAAGATGTCGATCTGGAATGCTCAACAGATGGCTAAGAAGATAGACAATAGATAAGAGTTGCTACAAAATGCTCTCGCTAATACAAAAGATGCCTCCAAAGGATGAGAAATAAATGAAGCTCAATACAAGCAAATCTGAATGCCAAACTCTCCAGCTAAAGAATGCCACGCTCCAATAGAAGGCTGAAACCCTCAATAACTCGGCCCTACTGCCAAAAGTGTCCAATCACCCTAAGAAATATTCCAACTGATAGATCGGGTGATTGTAAGAACAATCCAGGTGACCGAATCTCCAAGATCCCTCTCAATCTCTGTAGATCTGAAATCCCCACTTAATGGTGCGGCCCACTGGATGACTGAAACCCTAGATAATTCGATCCTGCTGAAGGAGGCCTCCAAATGCTCTGAAACTCTCCAGAAATATAGATCGTCACACTGCAAGTCACTAGGTGAAGTCTCGAGGTTAGATCTGAAGTGTAACCCCTCCAAACGGACTAGATCTGGATCTCAAAAACGCCCTCCTTCTCTTCAATTCGCCTCACTGGTCAAGAAATAATCTGAGCCACAAAACTATCTCAAAAACCACTAGATCTAATGTCCAAGGCCTTGTAATGAAAACCTAAGTGACAGAATCCTCAACATCCCTGCCAAACTCCTACAATGAATATCTCTCCAAAGATGGTGCGCCCCCCTTGCTGGAAACCCCCAATGGTGCGCCCTCCTCCTCTTCCTATGCCTGTGGCTATGTAGAACCTCCTGCACTGATGTAGATCTGACTAGAATGGTGTGGGAGAGTATTTCATCTCTGATACCAAGCTTGGGACAAGCTAGGTGGAATCTTTCACCACTGAATCGTCCTCTAGGGTTTGTTAAGTCAAAACCCTCAAAACCCCCAAGAGATGGGCTCACTAGCTAAAGCTAGATATCAAACTGATAAACATACATGAATGATGAGTAGAGGCCCTTGCCTTCCTTTTATACTTTTTGGCTCACATTGTCCCTCCAAAGTGACTTTCATTTTATAATATTTAATTAATTAATTAAATCACTTTAATTAATTAATTAACCTTTTTACCTCTGAAAATATCCTTATCTCTCCTTGCGGCTTCCCTGGCCACTGAAAGTCACTTCTATCCATCCCATCCTGTAGTTTTTATCCTCCCGATTCCAATGAGCTATTACACTGAGAGGTTCCTCCAAGTAATGTGCCCAAAATGACCTCTTCAGTGATTTTAATTAACTTATAGCTCAAAATAGTCAAAATCATGGAAATCGTCGGAATGGAACGAAACCAACGCCAACCTGTGCAGAATGGCTCATAATGATGGAATATGATGATAAATTCCAACTGGATCCCACAATGCCTCTCAAATACCCCTGTACTCGCTATAACATCCATCTGGCTACTTTGGGCATCATAAGTCTTTGCCCTGTGATGTTGTCCCAAAGTGGGGACATTGCAGAGATAGACCCGAATATGAGAGATACCCAATGACAAGGCGTCACGAAGCAACTCAATAACTACATTATACTCAGCGACATTATTTGTGGTGTCACCTAAGCATATACCTCCGGAAGATAACAACTGACCATGTGGTGTAAAGATTACCCAAGCTGCGGAGGCAAGCCTCCGCGTGTGTCGACTAGCACCGTCTGCATACCCAACGAACACCTCGGACTCACTTGAAATCTGACATATTGATGGAATATAACATCAATGACATGTCCATAACACTTTTAAAAGAAACATAAAAAAGTAATAGTACAAAGACTATACATATGTTACAAAAAGTTACCCACAATGACCTATCTATGAGTAATACTTCTTGAGGTAGAGCCCATTTCTAGGCTCCGCCAATGCATTCCCTTCAAAATCAACCAAACGATAAGCGCCCTTTTTTAATACCTCCTTTATAATGAAGGGTCCGAACCACATGGGTTTAAACTTGCCTGCCCCGAGGGGGTCCTTGTCTTGGTCATTGACCAGGACAAGGTCGCCCTCAGAAAAAATCTGAGGACGAATGGACCTATCATATTGACACTTGACCTTATGTTTATGAGCCTCATTGGCCAGGGCCACATCACGACATTGTTCATCAAGCTTCTCAAGGTGTACTAAATGTTCTTCAAGTGGAGAAGTGTCTGGCAATAACTGTATTGCCAATTTCAGAGATGGGATTTGACATTCTATGGGCAAGACTGCCTCTAGCCCGTAAACGAGTTGAAAAGGTGAGAAACCAGTTGCAGTCTTAACAGATGTTCGGTAAGCACATAATTTCGAGTATAACATCAAATGCCAATTTGACTTTGCTGAGTTGATAGTTCGTTGTAGAATCATCTTAAGAGTTTTTTTTACAGCTTCCACCTGCCCATTGGCTTGGGGGTAGTAAGGTGATGAATGTTCCTGCCGTAACCCAAGATTTGATGTTAATTCGGTCATCATTTGGTTTTGAAAGTGACTTCCATGGTCAGTGACAATCTCTCTCGGGACGTCGAACCTTTCTATGATTTGATTGAATAAGAAGAGAGTTGCAGTCTCTCCATCATCTTTAAACGTTGGCATAGCCTCGACCCACTTAGTGAAGTAGTCAACAGATACGATGATATAGCAGTGCCCCCTTGTTGATGGGGGGTTGCATGTAGTGTAATCAATCCCCCACTTAGTGAAGGGACCAACTGTGATGATAGGAAACATAGGAGCGGGATGTGCCCTCATCTTCTGATAAAATATTTGGCACGAATGGCACTTCTTGACCGATTCGATACAATCTTTGATAAGTGTGGGCCAGAAGTAACCTGCTCGTAAAATATTTTGGGTTGTTTCCAACCCAGATAAATGACCGCCACATGCTCCAGTATGGAAATCATTGAGCACTATGATGGCCTCCTTATGAGTGAGACATCGACGCAAGATGCAGTCTACATCTCTCCAATACAACGTATCATCGAGTATGAGATAATTCTTAGCCTGATGGCGTATCCGCCGATGCTCGTCACGAGAATCAGAGGTGAGGCACTTCAAAGTATCGAGATAGATAAGTATATCTCTGTACCAGGGGTTTGAAGATTCAATCAAAAACATATTCCCCCCGGATAGGCGATTCCTCAGGCACAACGTCACCTGACTCAACCGAAAGTTCCGAAATAAGTTGTGCGAAGACTAATGACTTCTTGGACTTTGTTGAAATGAAGTCTAAGTCAAATTCTTGGAGGATGACCATCCACCTACTGATTTTTCCGCCTATAACTCGTCATGTCAACATGTACTAGAATGGATTCATGACAGCAACGATGGTGGTATTGCGAAACAAAACATAGTGACGGAACCGTTGAATAGCATGAACGACTGCCAACGCAAGTTTTTCAAGATTGGAATAATTAATTTCCGGTCCTACGAGGCCTCGGCTCAGGTAATATATTACGTATTCTGAAAACGAATCATCTTCCTGAACTAAAACCATGCCTATAGTTGACTCTGCGGCAACCAGATATAATAAGAAATCTTTGTTATAATTAGGTGGTCGTAGCAGAGGTGCGATTGTGAGGGCATGTTTTAATGTGTCAAAAGAGCGTTGAGTGGCTTCGTCCCAGAAAAAGGGAATGTCTTTCTTTAGTAAAAACATAAAGACCTTGGTGATTTCGGCATAGTTGGCGATGAAGCATTGTAAGAAGTTCTCTTTGCCTTGTAGACTTTGAAGTTGTAAGATTGTGCATGGGGGGGGCAACTGGATTATTGCCTCCACCTTAAAAGGATCGATCATGATCCCTGTTGTTGACATGATGAAACCTAACAAACGTCCTGACGTTACGCAGAAGCTGCACTTGTTTGGATTCAAGCGAATCCTGAAGTAGCGAAAGTGTTCGAAGATTAGTCTAAGGTGTGTGGGATGATCATTTCACTTGCGAGAGCGTGATGCTAAATAATCTATATAGGCATCGACTATATGTTTGAGGTCATGAAACGCAAAAGACATGGCCCACTAAAATGTGGCTCCAGCATTTTTAAGTCCAAAAGGCATCTTACGATAGGCGAATGTACCCCACAAACAAATGAATGTCATTTTGTGTTGGTCTTCAGATTTGATTTGGATTTGATTATATCCCGAAAAACCATCCATGAATGAAAAGGCTTCACAACCGGCACATTCATCAATGATATGGTCAATGAATGGTGTTGGAAAATTATCTTTGGGACATGCCTTGTTCAAATCACGGAAATAGGTACATACACGAATCGTGCCTTGTTTCTTATTGACCGACACGAGGTTTGACACCCATTGAGTCAAATGAATCGGATAAATGAAACCTGCCTTTAGCAATTTCTCAACCTCAATTTTGATGGTTGTTGCTTTCTTAGGATTAACTGGACGAAGTTTTTGTCGAATAGGCTTGGCATCAGGATATGTTGTGATTTCATGTTCAACTATTTTCGGATCGATACCTGGCATTTCCTCATACGACTAGGCAAAAATGTCGCGGAATTCTTTGAAAATATCCGTGTAAATTTGAATCTCTTCGGGGGAATAATCTGCTCCAACGAAGACATTCTCCACGACACCAAGGTTTTGGGAGATGTTGATGGGTATGGTTTCAGCGATAGTCACCATATTTCCCTCAGCAAAACTTTCCTGTGTAGCTTAGAGGTTAATAGGACATGGTTGATCTCCCGTCATGGTAATGGTGAATTCCCCTACTTCGATCCGGCTTAACTCGGGGAGAAATTATGATCGGTGATGAAGATATTCCCAAGGTTTGTTCGGACTAGTCATTGCTTTGATTACTGCTTCGTCAGAAGGCAAGACTAAGTCTAACGAATCGACGTTAGCAAGAGGGCCTTGAGCCCAAATAGGCTCCATAAATGGATCTAACTCTTGTGTGAGAGTCGGATCAGGATTAGCTAAAGCTTGCTAGACTAAAGAGTACGCTACTTCAGCAGCCGACAAGGGCATGGACATGCCCGAGTGCCCTGTCTCATCCATCGTGGTTGATGGGGAAGAAAGAACCCAAGGATCCTCAAAGTAAGTCATGTGGAATGACGAAACTTGAAAAATCTCAACCTTATGGTGATTAGATATGAAATTGACATCATCATGAGGAGGTGGGTAATCGAAGGTACCCATCAAAGACAGGCACAAACCAACTCCTACGTTAACGACACCTGGTTGAGGGTTATCTATCATTGGGACCGTGGATGCCCCCAAAGCTGGGTCAAGTCTAGAGAAGGACAATTGATCGATGGTCACTATCTGGCCTTCGTGTGGAAACAACAAGACTCGAAAAACTGTAGCAACCACAGCTTGCATAGCATAAGTCCAACTCCGTCCTAACAAGAGATTGTAGTCGAGGGGAGCATCGACTACCTCTACTTTGACACACACGATCTTCCCTCCTAACTGCATAGGGAAAGAAGGAATGATGCCATGTGGTCGGAAAGAACGACCGTCGAAAGCAATGAGGAGAGTAGGTGATGGAGACAAAGTAGGCTGGCCAATGGCCTTCCAACATGCTAACGACATAACACATGTCGAGGCACCCTCGTCGACCACCGTGCGGAAGATATTTCGTGTAAAAGTTTTCGTGGGATGAGCCACTTCTATCTGAAATGCTACGTGGTAAGGCAGACGAGGTTTTAAGTCGGTTGTATCTAACATGATGGTACCTAGGTTACAAGTCTCCGTAGAGCCTAAAGAGGTTAACAAGGCTTTCCTCTTAGCAGGGCAACTTTGGAGGAGCTCCAAAGAAGACATCGCACAAGGGGTTTGTGATAAATCCTCCACCACAAAGTAATTCTGGGTGGCCCTTGTGTTTGGGTTGTGAGAAGATTTCTTAAATGAACCCTTTGGAATGCATGTCATTGTTTCTCCTAACGTCTTCTTGATCTGTAGAGGAAGAGATAGGAGCTCAGCTTCTTTACCCTTCTCAGAAGTGCTTGGTTTACTATAGTCATGTGCTCTAGTCGTTATGAAAGCATCACCCCTAACCATATATACGTTCACGGATGAGGGATTGTTCAGAGGAGGGCAGGTTTCTTGGATGCCCCCTTCGGCACTTGTAGAGGCTTGAGTTAAATTTTTCCCATGTTGAAATGGATTAGTCAGCACTGCTTGTTGTTGCTGTGTGACAAACTTTTGGGGCTCTGCAAGTCGAGGACAAAGATGGGTCGAGTGGTATTCCGCACATAAGTTGCACGGATACCTCACCTTCCATTTTTCCGTGGTGTCCCCGCCAGCATTATCAGTGGGTTTTTTATCCCCCTTACCCTTCTTTCATTGTTTTTTCTTCCCTTCAGGCTGTTGGGTGGCCTTTGGGTTAGTCGACTGCATGGAGTGTACTTCCGATGTTTGGGTAGCAGGAGCAGCCAAAGCAGTAGTCTAGCTGGCCGCTGAGTGTTGTATAGATAATTGTGGCAATTGTTTTGTCAATTGCTCAGTGGGCTTGGTTTGTGTTGAACCAACAATACCATCAGCATGTGGTCCATCTCTCTGTCTAGTCTTATCGAGTATCGATCATGGTGCAACCGAAAGGATGTTGTATAATAAACCAAACTGAGAATAGATGAGCTCAAACCGTTGAGCCCTCATGATGGCATATTCTTCGGAGAAAACTTCAGAAGTCGCGACGTCTTTGGATAATTGTGGGACCAGAGACTTAAGGAACCACTCAAGGAGGAATGTTGGTGGTACTGGTACTTTGATTAGACTCTTCCGACGTCTCCACTCTCGGATATGATCAAAGATATGGTTCTTTGTTGTCTATTCGAAATTGGCGAGCAACTCTGTGCCAGCGTCGTATCTCACAGGTAACTGGAAATGGTTAAGGAAGGCCATCGCCAGTTCGCCAAAAGAAGAGTATCTTGAGCGATCGACCTCGATGTACCATTTCTCGGCACTCCCGATAAGATTGCACTGAAACAATTGCAACTGCATGGAGTCATCTTTCAATGAGTTAGATGAACACCAAAGATGGAAGGTAGTCACATGATCACCTGGATCTTCGTTAGGCTTGGCCTCGAACTTTGGAATGTCCGAAGGAAACTTTGTTGGCATAGGAGGCCAACGTGGATCGTGACAAATAGGATCATTTAACAAACTTGTCAAATCAGGCAAGTGTAATGTCTCCAGGAATGGGAGTTTGGGTTGTTGCTGATAACCTGGGAAAAAGGGTCCTAGAGTTTGACTGGCACCAGGTTGTCAGGAAAAGTTTGGTTGTTGGCCAGGATTTTTGTAGAAACCATGGCCCTGACCAGCATAAGGATTTTGCATCTGTGGAGACATCATTGGCTGATTTCCCATAAAGGACATAGGATGTTGGGCATGCATCGTGTTCGAAGGACTTTGGGAAGGATTACCCCATGCCGGTCCTGATGGGAGAGGCGTAGAAGTTTGTCTAGGGTTCCATTGACTGTGGAAGAATTACCCCAGAACGACATTCTAGAGGAGGGAATGGATCCTTGTCCTGAGTTCCAAGGTCCTACTATATGTGCCCCCGACGCAGGAATAGTACCTTGTGCCAGAGTAGACTGTCCAAAAATGGGATTTCCCCTAGATGGGAAAGCGGTGGATGAGAAAGGGTTGTTACCAAACGTCCCATTCCAAACAAACGGTGACGAACCTACCGGCATATTGTGCACAGGTTTTCCTTGACTCCCAGCTCCAAATAAACTAGTGTGTGCAGGCTGCCCGACGGACTGCTGATGCGGACCACCAAGCGAAAGGAACGAGGGAGGGATATGACCTCCAGTGTAAGGAAAAGCATTAAAAGGGACAGGAGTGCCCCCAAGTTGACCTTGCAGAGGAGCGTTAGAGCTCCCTGCCCCCAGACCCAAAGTCTGTAAAGTGGAGTGAGTGAGTGCAGGACTTGTACCCGAACTAGGCATACCGTATGAGAACGGAGGGCCTGTCGCACTAGGTGTGAAGGAGGTTTTGGTCACTGCCATAGACGAGGTCGGTCCACTGTGCGACGTAGTTGCGGCTGAGACCATGGTGGCTCAGACTGATGACGGTAAGTTAGGAGATGATTCTCCTGTGGTAGCAACTGTGGTGGGAATGAAAGAATTCCCAGAAGAAGTAACAGTGTTTGTTTCCATAGCTGTGTGAGGCATTGACAGGATTTCGTAAAATTGGATTGGTACAATAACCGGTGGCCAGGTATCAGTGGTTGGGGTTTCAACCGAGCCAAGATTGGTGGTTGATTCCTCCAGTAGTTTTTCGGGCACAAAGGTTTGTAACCCGGTCGCTTCGAAAGACTCTTATTGGTCTAGCTTCCACCTTAATGGTGGCGGGGGTGGCTCCAGTATAACCAGTGGCAGGCCCAGAAGCCTTCGTGATCGACGGAGCTCGGGATCCTCCACTATGTGAGAAGATCCAAGACGAGCTAAGGTATTCTATAGTTTCAAACAGTAACACACACTAAAAAAGAAGCTCCTAAGAGATAAGACAAGCAATCACTAAACTATTTGGAAGAACAATTACAACAACCAACACTAGAGAAACTTATCGGTGCAAGTGAAACTCGAACATGGAAGCACCCTCCGGGTATACTCTGCAAAGAGTGGCCCGATGTATGTCCCAGGTACCACGGTATACCCCCGTAGTCACATGTGTATGTCCCTAAAAAGATTGGCAACTAGGTTGCCAGCACGCGAACAGTCACCACGTGGGTACAATCGAAAGTCGGGTAGACCACAATGAGCAGGGTATCAAGCCCGAAACCTGTCAAGGGTATCGAGAAAAAATGGTTCAGAAGAAAACTGAGGACCTCGAATGGATTCAAGACCCGTGAAGCCCCGTGGCAAATGCAAACAACGGAATCCCAAAACAAGCCCTCGATATGTGTTCTCCACTACGATTGGTCCGACTTTGGAGGGGTTATCTCTGCTACCTTTCTGCACGCGACCTCATGTTTATCCCCTGTGTTAGAGGGGGGTCCCGGATAACTTCCATGAAACTAGACTTAGACACTCCCTATCACAGACTCCAATGTTTGGTTTTGAATGGCCTTGGAGAATTTCCTCTCCAACCTAATCCAAGGCCCTAGTCCTGAACTAGTTTGTGAACCCTACAAACAAAAAGTCTAATAGATTTTAAATTAGCATTGCTTTTATGGGTTTTCTTACATCACAGGGTATGAAGTTGAAACTGATGATGTGTAAAGACGAAAGCAAAAACGAATGAAAAAAGATAGAAACAAAAGACTTTTACTAAATGCAAAATCTCAACAACTTTTCACAAAGAAAGACTTATTTTTCTTTTCAATTTTTCTAAGATTTTATGCAACAATCATAAATAAATTTCACTCGACTATGAGCTACTTATGCTCTAAATGCACTGCAAAAACTTACGAAACAAAAGACTTCTCCCTAGCTAATGATGCAAAAACACACTCTTCAAACAAAGAAGAAAATGAAAAGAGATTTTTTTATTTATTTAAGTGCTAATAAAGCAACAAAGGGAAAGTACTGACAAGCACAAAACCAAGAAAAACAAATTCTGGCTTAAAGCGCAGATCACAAAGAATCAGAGAGAAGACACACAATGGTAATCAAGAAAACAAAGACTCTTATGCTTGTCTAAAAACCACAAAACAAAATTTTTCTTTTTATATTTTCTGTCAACTATCAACTGAGAAAAAGCAGGCTAAGGGTAAGAGGACCTAACCTACTGACTGTTCAACCCTAGACTCAAACACCTGAGAGGAATACTTCTCATCAAAGGAGGGGATGACTGCTCCACCCTGATTAAAAAGTAGCATGTCAAGCACGCTACTGTCACTAAAACAGCACACGTGAAAATGCGCGTTGAGCTGAAACAGGAAGCATGTACATGTGGGCTGACCTTGTACAGGCCGCGTGTATGTATAATTCTAAGAAAAAAATGAAAATAGGTAGTCCAGACTAGGAAGAGGCCTCTAGTATTGATAACCAGGGTCCCTTGAAGGCTTGGATGATTTTTCTAACAAAAAAGAAAAAATAATGCAAGGAATAACAAAGAGAAAAAAGAAATATAAGATAGGACTGTGAACTAGCAAGACTCAAACAGGATTCCAGAAAACCCCTTGAGAATGTATAATTCTGAAAGGGAAGAGGTGGACTGCCTCCAAAGTTTTCTGAACTCCTACACACTATTGTTATCCCTACAGCTAGCGTTCACACGCGGGTTGTAAGAGTATAGGGCGTGGGTACACGTGTGCAGGCCTTCTGCAGGCCACATGTACCTCTGTGTGTCCCGACAACTACCGTCAAGCAAAAGTCAGGGAAAACTGGTATGAAGAACCAGGATCCCTACTAGCTCAGACCTAACAGAAAAAGACAGGCAAATAAAAACAAAACACCTATTCTTTAAACTACCCAAAAACTTTAAATAAATCCGGAAACCCTCAAGAGTATTATCCCCAGTACAGTCGCCAATTCTGTTGTTGGGAAAAATACCCTACGGACTAGCAAACTAGGGTCAGACTTGCATGTATATTTTGACCGTAAAGAAATTACTTTTTAACCTACAACCCAAAACTTAAACCCCTCTTTCATAGTACATGCGTGGAGAATGACTACTAACCTTGTTACCGGCGTTTGATGTAGATCCTTCGTTGCGCTTTGACCACTTGCTTGCGTTGCTCCTTCCAAAGATGACCTGCAATCAAGACAAACAAATATGCATGCATGCTACTTCTCTACTCAAGGGTTAGAAATTAAGCATAAATTAACCAAACCATATACAACTCATGTATTGGGACGGGAAAAGTATTCTTTTATTATTTGAAAAAATGAATCAACTTACAATCAAAGTCAAGACCGACCACCGCTCCTTGATCCTGATCCTGGTCTCCTCTTCTTCTATCCTCCAACTTCTTTGCATTAAATCTCCTTTGGCATGAGGAAAGGGTAAAGGGTTGGGACAATGGATTGCGTAAATGGGCAGAGTTTCTTCGCTATATTTTTCCTCTTCCAAATGGTACCCCTACCCCTTCTTTTATAGGCTAGAAGGAGCTAGGGTTTTGGACGAACCCTCGGCCATGCATGGCTGGGAGTTTCAGTTAACTGACCCATAGCTTTTTGTTTCGTCGGCAAATTTCCTTTTTTCGTGCTTTGTTAGGTACACGCGGGCTGTAGTGAGCCAGCCAGCGTGCACACGCATGCAATAATGGGTTAGGGTGCGTGGGCCTTGACACAAGAGGATTTCCAAAGAGTTGTTCAGCAAATGTTTTGGAAATGAAGGGATATGAGTTGGCATAATTCCAGGTAGGCATGTGTGGTGCAATTTAGGGTTATAACATACCTCCATTCCACTAGTTAGTGAGATAGTTATTCCCATTTACATGCCTCAAACATTAGGTGTTCCTATTTGGTGAATACCATTGGTCACATATCTTCCTTCCACTAGTTTACCTATATTTAGTATTCTCACTATGACTTCACAGGTACCTACATTCATATTTGTTTTCGATGGGGGACAAAGCATTGGTTTTACTACTGGAAGTGGGTTCCCACCTATTTTTAGTATACCCATAGGTAGTCCGGCTATACATAATGTTGTTTTTCCTTTTAGTTGGAAATTTAAGCATGATTCTGGCCCAACAACCATTTCTACTACTATCAGTGGTAGCATTAATATCCCTTGGGGGAAACAGTATGGAGAGATCTATGAATTCATTTGGACTGCAAGGTTCATCATTCACCAACCATAATTAATTTGCCAATACTCAATTACCTTTATTGGTTACCTTGAATTTACCATATATGTTACAAAAAAAAATTCCTCACTCCATACAACTTGCTTGGATGGCCTTCCATTTCCCTATGCAGACTTGAAGTTCCCTGTTTTTTCTTTCTAGAGCCAAAAAAGAACATTTTTCCACATATACAATCCCTAACAGTTATACAACAAGCGTATATGTAGGTTACTCCACTACATCCTGCATACATCAGACTTGGTGCTCAAAATTAAAAATTATGTCGGGTTTCCATGCCATGCCACGAGATCCATGATCCTCGACCTTCCATATAATGAAAATGCTTTGAATCAACCCTTCAGTTCCATTTGAAGGCTATGAATTGATCCATATCTAATCCTTGAGGGAATTCAACAATTAAACTTTGAGATCAAAGACACTCTGGAGAAATTTCACTTCATATTGAGTCTGCATCCCTTTGTCCTTGAAAGTCTGAACTCCTTGTTCTATTGGAATATTAGTTGTTGTCATTGATGTCAACCCTAGTCATGGGTTTTGTACCGCAAGATTGATGAAGGTATTTGGACATGAAGGAAAATGCACATGCAGATACAACACCCATGGATGTATAGTATACATCATGTTGTTTCTGGTGGTATGTGGCACGTCACGTGGATCCTCATGGTTGAGGAGAAATGAATTTTTGAAGATGACAAAGTGAATTGAAGAAGGAAGTACATGTAGGCCCTGAAGATAATTAAAGAAAA